>JANTOQ010243476.1:0-13526 GCA_027564595.1 Bythotiara depressa | reverse complement strand
ACTTTTAATCAGAAATTTGATGACGTTAGATATGATAATTTTATTACAACTGTTATTATAAATATCACTACCATATACATTTTCTTCTTGCTGCGTGAATGCTTTTGCAATCCACGACAGAACAGTAAATTATGGAACATTTATCTTCATTTTACCTATGCATAATTTACTCTACAAAAGCTAAAATTGGTATCAATTTTTCACGAACAACATGTATACAACAACTGCTCATGAATGAAGTTTGTCGCCAATGACCACATCTTTCAACGGCTTAAAACCCAAGCGTTAACAGTAATTTAAGGGTTCTACGAGGATTTGTCATTTCACAGAATACTAATTCATGTTTACTGAATCGAATTTTGCCGAAATTTGAAAATGCGAAATCTACGGGACCACTCATTTAAGACACTGTGTGTCAGTCCTGACTCAATGAAACTTACTAACTTACTAATTTTCCTAAATACCTAAATCGATCTGGCTTCATTTTGACATATTCTGAGTTACGCTTCGGACAAGTTCGGCATCAAGTAATTAATCAGATTCTGTTTCCAGTAAACTTTGAGTAATAGTGTAGTTAACGGTCTTGTTTCCATATAAAAAATATATATATAGCAATTTCATAACTGGAGATTTGCTTTAATTAACTGGCTGTTGCACATAAATGGTAGGAATTTATTATCATTTCCCTCGATCAATTATAATTAAGCTGTTCTGGACGCAATACAAAATTCAAACGATATGGTGTTTTGGAACAAAGATAAAATATATCACAAAATAGCTAGGAAATTGTAAAGAATGACACATAACTAGGCGCAACATAAACTATATATGTGTAGCAAAACGATTGTCTTCTTAAATCAACCGAAATGATAGCTTACCCACTGATTGAAACACTTTAACATTAAATTATGACTTACATTATCATTTACCTTTTAATATTTCATTAAAATTAAAATGTTATTAAATGGAAAATTTAGGAATACAAAATGGTACATAATTTTTGTGGTTATGTTTTCATTACCAGGGTGTTACTTAACCTCTTAGTTCAGTTAGTTATTCGGATATTCTTTGAAAACATATAGCGACAGATTCGCATCGAAATTATGTTCTAGTGGCCAGCCATAACTCTACTTCTAATAAAAACGTATTATTGTTATTATTTTGGATGAATTAATAAGACTGGTAACCAGGTTATTGATACTTTTCATTAAAGGTTCAAACGAATATGAAAGATTTTCGTAGTCCACCAGAATGGCAAAGTGAATGACACCTAAATATTTATTTTTATTTATTTATCATTTTAGATGTTTAATCGTTAACTTTGCCATAGATTCATCGACAATTGCAATGATGTTGTTTACATGGATTTTAAAAATGAGTATCTAAAGAATAAAATGGAAAAGAAGGAATTAATTAACAGAAGCTTTATATCAATAGTTGTGGAACTAGCTCGTTATATACACACGTGGGAATTTGCTTGAAATCAAGATTTCACGACAGGCTACTTGAATTTGTATTAACCTCGCATGGTGATTTAATTTGCATAAGTTACTCAATTAAATTAAACAGATATAATTTCGTCGTACATCAAGTATATATATTTGAAAAACTAATATAAAAGTCACGTTCTCTTTGAACAATATTTCGGCTCTTACGTGTCTTCATCATTTTTAACCTGATGAAGACTCGTAAGAGCCGAAATATTGTTCAAAGAGGACTGTGACTTTTATATTAGTTTTCTATATATTCTAAAGTACATATTTACTGATTTAAAAAAAAACCCGTTTTGGTGTCTCCAAGAAGGTGTTTCTGTCGTATTAATTTTAATGTACAACTAAAATATTGAGATCGTGTTTATTTTACTTAATTATCTCCTTATACACTCTTGTAAGATCTCCACCTGAGATTTTAAAAAAACCATGCCCTGTACAGAACCTTCATCATTTACCTTCTTGATTTTATTAATACCTCAGGTGGAGAAAACGTAAAGGTAGGTCTTTCATTTGTTTCACGAATTTGTGTCATTTGTGTATTATAAATATAATTTAACTTGATTGTTTAAGTTTATTATGTCAAAAGGCCAAATGGACATGTGTGGTAATATTTTCTGAAAGCAACACCCGTTTTTAAATCGCGTTTAAAACAACAACGGTTGTTTTAAGAAAAATAAGATGTCAAGTTTTATTAAGGCTGATTTCCACTGCATATAAAAAGTCGTGCGTGCGACTTAATTCTGCAATGTCATTGGTTCATAGAAATCGCGCGCAAAAAGTAGAAACCTTTTCTACATATTGTCGCAGCGCGATTTAAACAATTAAAAGAAGATTCCTAAAGCAGTCAGGCGCTTAGCAATTTCAGTGGAAATCAGGCTTTAGTCGTTCTCCCGCGCTACGCGCTGGCTTGCAATTTATCATCAGACTATTTAAGAACGACCTTTCTAGTCTACATTTAGTAATATTTCGTAGACTTTCTTTATTTGTATTATTGATCATATTTTACATATGTTTTGTAAATTTTAGCCTTGTCATGACATTTGTTTAATGTCGTTATTCATCCAGGGTGCGTCCTTATCTCTAAAAATTATGGTTTTATTTGCAACACAATTATAAAATACATCTAAAATACAATTAGTAAATATTTAAATCTGGTCATTGTCATAAATGGCACTTGAAGATCTTATCTAATTAACTTGAGAAAGATATTATCTAATTAACTTGAGAAAGACTTCTCCTTATAAGATGCTCATACGGAGAGGAAAATAGATTTTAAAATTTATTTTCGTATAAATAATCTAGTGATGACACTTTTCATATAAAGAAGCATTACTTTCTGTGATTAGATTTGGTTGGTAAGTATATAATAAATCGATACAAGATGCTGAGTTTGGAAGGATATGAGTGGGATTATTTATAAGTTGGATTATACTATAGGGTTATGATACTTCATTTAAATCAAGGCCTTGTGAATTAGCTATATCACCTTCAAATACCTACAAATATAGTTAAATGTGGGTTACTATTATTAATACGGGAAGGTGATCTTTATAATAAACACACACTTCACCTTGATTTATATTGGAGGGATGATCAGCACGTATTAACGAGTATCCTTCCAACCTCAGTCTCGGATCGTCGTTCGAAATCGAAGAATCCAGGAAGGTCTCAGATAAACAAATAATATCATATCTGTGCGTAATAATATCATATCTGTGCGTAATAATATCATATCTGTGCGTAATAATATCATATCTGTGCGTAATAATGTATGCTTCGAAGAGGAAACTTTATAAAACTTTCTGTTGCGTTACTATTTAGATTCCAATGGCAAACACTAAAACAATGAGAATCATTATTGGCAGGACCCGGGATACTTTCAATATCACCATACAGTAGCAGAATAGATTTCATATGTCACAAATAAATAAATAGTTGTTTAAAAAATAGAAACATTCTGAGTGTGCATGTTAAGAAATTGTTCATGATACCTATAAGATGGTAGGATACCTATAAGATGGTAGGATACAGAACATAAAGTAGGTATTATGTTTAGAAATAAACACTAAATTGTCAGATTTTGAGTCCCGGTTTTCCGTTTCCTTAATTCATACCTATTAAACATTCTTATGCTTTCCCTATACATAGCTATACTTATCCCCATGGAACATTATAACTCAGGTTACTCTTGGCAACCATAGCACCATTTAACTTAATCAACCTTGACCATGACCATGAAAGAAATAAAGAAAATAATACCATAATTATTAAAATAAGATACACTCATCGTAGATACGCAAGATGACTTTTTATAGTCAGAAAACACAAATAGTCTTGCATATTGACTGGGATGGAGGGATGTGATAATTACCAGCTGAGTAATTTTTCTTTTAGTTTTGTGATAGTTTTAAAAGAAAAAAATTAACATTTTTAAGTTATTATAAGTATATTAGAAGTTTTTTAATGCTTTTTAAAGTATTTATATTTTGTGGCTGTCAAGTTAAGATTATGACAATAGTATGGAATAGAAGCGTTCAACGGATTGACGACTTTTGTATGAGGTGTTTTTATTTGCTTACACTGTGAATTATATTTGTAGCATTGTTACCATTACATGATGAAGAATTCTGAAAGAATATAAATTTCTACGTATCTGTTTCATTAAGTAGTTTCTTCATTGTGTATTTGGTGCTTTTGTTTCTATTATGATAGAACCTGGTCGTTTTCCTTAATAAGATCACTTGCTGGGTTATTATAAATTTTTAATCAATCACCCTCCAGTTTCTCTATTACAATAGGTACAAAAGTTCCACGTGGTCACAAAACCATCTAATGAAGGCACGTAAGTTAGCATGAAGTGGATAAACCCCTGGACGACAGTATAGTTGGACCGATTATGAGGCAATTATGAACAATATTGTAGTTGGGCGATGTTAGTTATATAGTAAGCTTTTATAACCTAGAATACGTAGAACGTTTCTTCTGTCATCCGCTCTGTATCGTTGATTAAGGATACTGTATACACTCGTTCTCAAAATCATTATAAAAAATGTTTTTTATACAATTCGAAAGTTCTAATGACATATAACAGTTATTTGAAATAAGAAATACAAATTTTATTTTGGATCAGGGGACGGGGAATAACTTATTTTTCCGTCATGATCCGATATAACTGTATTGTTTTATTTAACAAAAGGCATTATAAACAATATTAAAAGTTACTAAATAGCGCGTGCCCATCAAATGTCTTTTAATTTATATACTGTATACTTTTGCGTCATCATACTTATACATCATCATACATAAGAAATATCCCATATTAATTAAGTCGAAACTTTATTATTTCGCATAACAAAGGTATTAAAATGAGTATACTGTTCTTTTGTTAAATCGCTTGTAAATATCTTTTATTTTTTGTTAATCTACGAACGCAACATTAAATTTCCACTTGCTCCTTTTATGGCGATTGTCCCGAAGTTCTTTGTTCTTTGCTCAAAATCGATCACGCGATCTGAAAAATGGATTGAATTAATCCTACTTTTTAAACCGATTTTTCTGCTAAGGCAATCAGAATCGAGAAAACAACGTCGCGCTACAAAAAGCGTGCGATAAAAGTACCATGTGGAAATTACATTGTCTTTCAAGAGCTCCAAGTCCCCGAAATTTTATCGCAACGTAACGAAAAGATAGATATCTTCATAATACAGAACATGAGTAGCGAGTTTATACAGTATCCTTAATATTTGAGAACATGGTTATTATTCCATTCTTTTTGTGTGTTATTTTTAGGCGAATCTTTTTGTTATCATGTCTTCGCAATATGAACCATTTATTATACTTTTTCCTACAACGTGATTTGTATTGTATTATACTTTACGAGTTGATATATAAATTTCACTTCACAGTTTGCCGTAGATTGGTGCATAGTTATTGTGATTTCATACATAACTTGAGAGAGTTTTATCAAGCCAACTAATTGCGTCATCTACGGATAAAAGCTACACCCATACACATAATATTAATACACAAGAAACGATTTAGTCATCTACAAGTGTTGTGACTGTTACATATACATAAAAACAGTCTTGTTTTTCTCATTTTTCTTGTTTAGACTAACTAATGACTTAAGACTCGCTGATCTTAATGTTAGACGCTCTAGTATTGAACTTTCAGTGTTCATACAGCACGATTTGAAAAGGATTGTCTTGTTGGGAAATATATTGGGGAAAATATGATTTTGTTGTGTTATGGACGACGAAATAAGAACACATTCCGTTGTTGTTTATGCAAATACCCTGACAGGTGTGATTCTAACAAATTATTCGCGAACACGTACGGGGGGAAGTGTTCGCGAAGAATTTGTTAGAATCACACCTGTTTCGTGTTTCGTTGTTTGAAGACATGGAGTAGGTCCTAAACATTTTAAAGATTTGTGCATGATACAGTACAGTCACTGATGTAATATATGTTTTGCTGTTTCAGTCCTTGTGATATTAGTTGTAGCCTTTATGGTACCTGTCAAAGAGCTATATGAAACAATCACGTGACAGAATAATAAATAATAATAATAGTAATAGGTTATGTTTTTATAGTGTGAGTCAGGTATATTTTATAATTAGAATGAGTCAGGTATGTTTTGTGCGATTTTTTATGTTTCAGATTTGCAGTACAAATGGGAAAATTTGTTTTCTATTAACGTGTATTTAAAATATCTCCCTTTGTCTTTCTCAACATGTACTATTTCTTCACAACAATGAACGGCAGCTTAATATAATAAGCAAACCAATACTCACCATCTAAAATGGCATCCGTTACTATTAAGCTTGCTGTGGTTAATTACATTTTATTAGTCAAAACAATTAAACACAATTAGGAATAGCTTAAAGTAGAAGTTCGCTAAAAATGAAACTTTTCAGTATTAAAGAGCTTGAAAAAGAGGAACATTACTTTTTATATTTTTGAAAAAGCTCTATCCATTCCTGAGATATTCAATGTCAAAGTTGGCATTTTCGTTGCATTTTTGTTCTTAGCAACAATTCTAAGTATAACTTTTTAGGGAGAATGGCACTAATTTCAGTTATGACGTCATGTCATGGGAACAAACTGTTGACAAAATTTATTTTTGTAATAACTTTGCAACCGTTTGACCAAAAGTTATAAAATTTTGTACATTGATAGAGGTTATCAATAAGAGTCGGTACGGTATTGCAAATATGAAGTTCATTCTGACGTCACAACACTAGTTCCAGACCTCCTGCATGATTTGCTGACAAATAACGCTTTGTTTAATAAGTTAAAAAGAAAATGGCTGATATTCACCAAACTTATGCAATGTAAAGTTAGATACCCTACTTAAGATTTTAGATGGATTATGAACTCGATGCATTAGGATGCAACATATATAAATACAGTTTACTCAGATTGTGGAAAGGTATCTTTCGAATGCACATCAGTATTGTCAACAACAGAAACAACTACTAAAGCTATTATATATCGAATGTAGCAAATACTTCCGCTCATTAGTTGACAGAAGGATAAACATCTCTTTCATCTTGGCATCATTTATTCTACTACGGGAGCAAACATAAAAATAACCAGTGGATTGTTCACAGTTGTCATACTCTTGTGTCTGTACTGCACATCCAGTTGAATACTATACTTGCTCTAACTGTTACTCTAACACTAATATTTTTCCCGTTTAAAAAGTAATCAACAGCAGTGAGGAATGCACCAATACGACAATAAATTGTGTTTATTGTAGTATGTTCTTTTGTAAATAGATAACATGCTGATGCGTTTTTTCAAATGAAATACTTTTCTCCTCGTATCTCTGGTAAAAATGTTTAACATTTTATAGGCATTACAGTATGAAGGGGATTAATCTAAAAAGGTTTACTGCGACGTTTTGCGTTTTCCTTTTACTACAAGAGTTCCAACCGCTATTTGCTATTTCGTCAAATGAAGTGGCGATTGAAGACAAGGAGGAGAAGAGAGTACGAAAATCAGTTAATGATGATGAACAACAAATGGACGGAAAAGTTGATGCGAACCTTGCTCGTCACAGCAGACAAAAAAGTAAGGCCATATTAAGTTTTGTTTTTTATTTTTTATATAATTTTGTGTTTGTCATTAAATATAGACCCGTCCCAATGTCACATCTTATTATGTGATCTTCTTAACTTGATTCAAAACTTTTGATTGCGTTGAATATATTATTAAGTGTGTGTGTGAATGTGAAGTGTTCAGAATTGGCGTATTATGTATTGAATGGTTTTAAGATATTCCGCTCGCATGGTAATTCAGATGGGCTTTATTACCATAGCAACCCATCGTATTACTTTGTCTTTAAACAAATGTATGAACAATTTATATTCCATAAATATATTTGGTAGTCGAAGGTTTTATGCTATTATGTATATATTTGATAATACTATTTAAATCCATAAAAAACAGATATACGTTTCTCCATAGGATTTATTGTACGTGCCTTAATTGCATTTTCATCTCTTGGTTCGCTGTGGGCAGATATTTATTTTCATATCAGGGGTTGCTGTGATGTACGACCCAAAATCTGTGAGAACAGAATAATAGTCGAAGAATTGTACAATAAGTTGGTGAATCGAAGCACCCAGATGGACTACAAATGGACAAAAAGTACGGTTGGTTTTTAAATTTCATCTCAAAATATTTTTTAAGTTAGTTGCAGATAAAAATTGCGGAAGCTTCACATATTTTGGGAAAATCAATTTTCTATGTTGGGAAGAAATTTTTTATTACAGTTTTCGTTAAAACACAGAAGAAACAGAATGTTCTTCAAATCCGATTAACACTGCTAAGCCTATGCTTGTGGAGGCTGTTCAGAACTAGCTAGAGGGAGGAACTCTGTTAATGACATCATCAACAATTTTTATTGTTTTCTAAGGAATTGGGTCCTACTTTAAGTTTCCTTAAATAAGCCTGATGATATTTGAGTTAGTAATATATTAAATTATTATTTCTGATTACTAAAGAAAATTTTCTTTCCAACGGTATATAGCTAATACCACTTAATTATGTTTTCATGCGCTGCTCTGTCTTACGATACTTTTTGTATTCTTACTCGTGAGCCTAATGACTTTAAAACTTCTAATGATGGAGAGTCTACTCAAAGAGCGTTCCAGACCTACTCTTAATAGGTTCATTAAATGATTAAGTATATGTGATTTGTAATTGTTTCCAATATTGTTTTTATTGTGATATTGGAATATAAAAAGTTTTACTGTAATCTTCGTTGCGAAAGCTCAAATATATGGACTGTCACAAAAGATTCTGACTAATTTTGGTATATAAATACCATGACATTGAAAAGAACGTATAATGTTTATTGTTTCCAAGTAAATCTTAGAAAAAGTCAAGAAATTTCAGCCCATTTTCCGACTCACAAAAGTAACAATTTATCGCTTTATATTTCAAAAACTTACAAACCGAGAGCCTGTTACTAATTATCTTGGAGTTTTGTTAGATGAAAACGTAAGCTGGAAACCTCACGTAAGCACCTTACCAAATAGAATTTCCAAAAACCTAGGCGTACTCTATAAAACCTATTATGTATTTAATCGACACTGTCTCGAGCAACTATACTATTCTTATATAAAATTTAAATTACGAAAATATAGCCTGTCAAAGCAGACACAAATCAACGTCCCATTATCAATTAGAGAAACATGGAGTAGAAATATTATATTTCAAAGATAAATTAATTAACTCAACATTTATCTTTATGTGAAACGAATGCGCTAAATGTGTACCAAAAAAACATATCTCAGATCATAACATTTATGTTTAAGGGAAACTGAGGCCAGATTGTTTTCTTGAAAAATTATTATGAAAGTCAAGAAAAAGTTCAAATATACTGACATAAATTATAAAATAAATATCGTACAAAATTATCGTAATTAATTATCGTACAAAATTTGCTTAAGGGTTTTTTTAACTGTCAAATTAAGAGCTCTGCAAAGGAAAGTGGAAAGGTTTGTGACGAAATTAGCGCCAATCATTATTTGATTGTTTGCAAAGCAGATTTATTTTAATTTTAGTTTTAATGTATGAGATAAAAATATATTTAACTTGTTTTTTATTAATGAGATAAAAAATATATATTTAAACTGATATTAAAGTTTTTGCTACGATTTAAAATCATTTTTAACTAAAACATTACTAATGAACAACTTTAAATAATGTCAACTTATTTAGCATGTACAGTTTTAGCAACGCAACGGGAAGGGTTAACCCTATTTTTGATAGGGGAGGGATGCCCTACTCCTTCGGTTTTACGAAAATAACTTTTGGTAGAGAGATGCCTTTGCCATGAAACTTCTAGCAGCTGAGTTTTTGTCAATTTGGAGTAGGATCATGAAAAAAATGTTTCAAAAAATATTATATATTCCGCCACGCCCCTATATTGTAAGCTGTATTGTAGAAAATCCAAAAAACTTGTTTTTGAGAAACACTTTTCCTGTAAAACAAACAGTAATTAAAATTTCTTACCAAAGGGGCATTAGATGACCTAGTGTTTTTCTTGTTATTTTGACATATTTGGTACCCCTTTATATTTTGAACTTAGCGCTTTATTATGACATATATGGAAAGGAAAGTACAATAGTTTTAGCTTGTGCCTTTCAATATTCAAGTTTAGGTCAATCATTTGTCATGTCATTTTTGTCATTTTTTGGCAATTTTTGCATGGTTCTAAAGTACTGTAGAGTAAATAAAGAAGAAAAGTTAAATACTTGTCTATATCATGAGCAAAAAAATAATATAATTTCATCATAACTGTTGTACTAAAATTGCTGACGTCAGCAATGTATTACGTGACTAAAGTTTTATTTGATATGTTATAAGCTTGGTTAAGAAACCATTTACGGTTAGGAATTTATAGGGGTAGGGCATCCCCCCCCCCAACCACAGCTGGGTCACAGGAGACCCCAGTCAAAATAGGGTAAAAAAATAGCGTTTTTATAGAATTCCGTATCCAAAAAAGGAAAAGCAAAAGCTAGCTTCACAATATGTGAAATTCAAAGCAAAATATAAATAATCTTCATTTTTTTCTGTTCTTTTCTCTCATACTGTACACCATGTAATAAAGAACTGTCGCAAATGACGTTACAAGGCGTGTGTTTTCTCGAGCGATCACAAGAAGCACAAATAATCTATTTTTGTTGTTTTTACCAAATAACTATCAATTAATGTATATTTTTTAATTCTGGCATATATTTTAACCATTATATGGCAAAATGGCAAAACAAAACAACTTATTTTCAAACCTCAGTTCCCATTTAAAAGATAAAATTTACTTCTAAAATATTACTTTAAATAAATACAACCTTAAGTCTCAAAACCTTCAAACTAGCGCAAATTTCAATTTATTATCCTACATCTTGGAATACAAAATTTACTACTCTTAACATCCTTAAATCTAAACTAACATATATTATAATCACTCGAAAACAGATGTTATTCTATTTTAAATTTCTCGTACCTTTGTAATAACAGTTTGTCGATAACTAGCTAGTATTATTCGGGTCCCCTGCCTTATTGATTAATGGATATTTAAGAGTACATCAAGTCATTGATTAACACCTGCGTCGTCGTTGTCGTTGTCTGTCATCGTCTACTAAGTTTTTACATTTGAGAGTAACTGACTGCTCCATGTCATCCATGTTCAAACGACCCATTTAATTGCTGCTCTATGATCGGAATCATGTTCGAATTAGCCTATCAATCATCACTAATAACCCCCATTTTGTATATAATCCCGTAGATTATAATTAAAATACCACTTATGGGGCATAGATGGACATAAATTATAAATTAAATATTTGTCTCCACAAAACAGGTCACAACTTCTGTTCGAACTAAATTAATTAATTCTGTAAAGAGATAATAAGAGAGGGACACAAAAAAATGCACTGATCTATTCAAGTAGTTTCAGGTTGTTTCATTGGAAACAGATTACCTATTAGCGTATTGCAAATGTTCCCAATATTGCGGAAAATGACTTTATATATCTTGTATTTATATCCCCCAGTTATGTCAAAGAAGCCATCTTCCCTCAAGGGAAAAGCGCTTCTTGTTTGTCATAGGATATAGCAGAATGTAAATACATTTTTATTATGTTCAAACATTTATAACTTTGTATAGTAAACCATTACGTATGATTTTTTATGATTTTACTGTTCGGAGAAATACACTAAGTAAGAAATATATAATTGTCCACATGATCAAATACATATGTCTGCAGGAGATAACTATATTTAGAATGTCTTCCCTATGATAATTGTAGCTAGTGCATAATTAACGTTCTTTCCTTTTGCTTAATGGTGTTCAATAATTGTAAAAAGCACAGTGCGGTGCGGTGTAGAGTAATGTGTTTGATTTGAAATATTCCTAACATGCGAAGGCAGTGTGTGGTGTAAAATTAATTTTATTAAGTTTTCATCAAGTTCATTATCTTCCCTTTTTATTTATTTTTTATATTCCAGTTGTCAACATACAGGTATATACAGAGAGGTTGAGTAACTTGAATTTCGAAATCTGGGGAGACCTACTCGACTTGAATAGAAAACTACAAAACCTTTTATCTGCATTGGATCCTCAGATACAAGATAAACTTAAAAATAAAAGTGCTGAAATACTGGTATGTACTATACACATGTAGAAAATGAACTTCCTGTTGTAATATGAATGAAACATTGCTTATTGTTAGAATTTCAGATATATTGACGAGATGAGACAATATAATCGTATATTATTATCATTATTATTGTTGGTGACAAAAACACGAAGGAATATTATCTCCACAAATAGTAATACGTTTCCGAAATAAAATATATGAAATCATGTCATTGAAAACGTTTGTACATAGTAATTAAAGAGTTTGATCGATAGAAAATAGAAACAGCTACGTTTGCGTTTTCTCCTGCCCCTTGCTTTATTTGCTGATTCAAAATAGTGGTAAGAAACTTTTCTATGACGAGGTCAACGAAATTACATAAGTTATAGTATTTTTTCACATGAGTGTAAAATGTAATATTTAGTATCCTTTATTTTAATGGAATAATTAATATAATTCCACCTTTTTTTATTTAGAAAGGGTTAAAAGAACGCAAGGAAAAAATTGAAAGTTTTAAAGAACTTGACTTAAAGTTCTCTTCGCCCTTTAAAGATGCGCAATCCACCATGAAAGCTATCTCTCTTGACATTACACAGCATGGTATATATTTCATTAGGAAAGCATCTTTAATGGCAAAAGATTCTTATGTAAGTATTTCTTTTATACTGAATTTATCTCTGATGACATCTCCCCCATTGTTTTTTCTTTGTTTCTTAGTTTGTCTTTCTTTATTGTTGCTTTAGTTTCGTTAAAAAAATTCAAATTCGACTGTCTTATTAAACTGCCTCTCCTCTCTCGACGTTTTATAACTACAATTATTAGTTTCGTTTTTACAGCTACTTGAAAATTCCGCACGGAAAAGAGTTTTGATCTTGGGCAATAAACAGGTCGATTTAGGATGTTATATTTTCAGTTGGGGACTCCAGATGAAAGATTCTCGGAAATTTTGACATTTTAACCAAAACCGGTACCATTGGAACGCATTTCATCTGTTTTGAACTTTTGAGAAAGCACACAATTTATGTGTTTCATCTTTTAGATGAGTTACAACACAACTATATAAAGACGTATACTATTATAGCATAAAATATATGATTAAACAAACAATAAAAACATGTTATGCCCTTTCCTTTGCCACTAATTGTAAATCTATGTTGTCAGCCTATTGATGAATATTCATTTTAACATCTATATTGTCAGTCATCCATTGATGAATATGCATTTTAACATATGATATGATAACGTTTCTGCATTAAACCTTTCATTTTTTCATTTTCCATTTTTCACTTAAGTAAATAGTGGTTTCACTCAAAGAATTAGGTGTTTCACCGTGAAACATATACGTGCATCAAGCGAGAGTACCCATAGCGTGACGGCAGTGT
>JANTOQ010243365.1:0-13526 GCA_027564595.1 Bythotiara depressa | reverse complement strand
AGTTTAAAAACTCAATTAAAGATTGAGTTTCTACTACCGTTTACCGGTAGTAGAAAAGTGCTTGGAATAATCCCTGTATCCAGGATATTTTTTTTATATATTCCTTTTAATCCTACTATTCGTCATTTCAGGTTTGTTCACACAGTGCTTGTATACAAAACATATTCTTGTGTGCATGGTAATTAGTTAGGCATTCTTAATGTACAGTAATGAACATAAAAGCTTGTAGCAATATGGGTATTCTTTGAAGCCATGACACACACATTTGTCAATTGTGTTGATGCGTACCTCTAGTACAATAAGTGCAGTCTTGTTAGAAAATGAAAATGTAAAACCTAAAAAGCCATTTTCTGGCAACCTAGAAACCTCTCTAAAATTCAAGAAAAATTTTCCCGTAATGGAGCCCTCAGAAAGTGCTTATATAAAACCCTGATATTATTAGTAAATTCTTTGGCCATATTAAAAATAAAATAATAAAGACAAACTTTGTATATAAATAAGCTAAAAGCATTTTGCATTGTCAAGCATTATTAAATGGGTTTAAAATGACAGGTTTTTAAAATTTATTAACAAATAAAATATTTGCATAATGACTTTTACACAATATAATACCTTTTTAATACCTCTTGGATACATTAAACTTCTTATAGAAAATCTTCATAATTATTATGAGCAGTTACAGGGTCTTATCACAGTTTACCAAATGCATTTTTCCTTCTTATTATTCTAATAATAAACTCCTGGAAAAAGTAGAAATAAGTAATGATTTGGTACTTTCCCAGGAAACAATATACGTTAAAGGTGTTCACTGAATGGTTTAATAATTTGAAGCCATTCCAGCAACATATGTTGTAAGACATTTATAAGCACCTGTTTTAATATTTTAGAGATATAGAATACGATTATTTCTAGAATATCCTTACCATTTACATTTAGATATTAATGAATGTTTAAATCCAAACTACTGTCTTGGACAGAATGTTAACTGTGTTGATCAAATTGGTGCAACTGCTGCATTGTGTAATTGCAATCCAGGATATACTACTGTGAGTGGATCAGGAACTACAGCCCATACTTGCACAGGTAGGAATTATGTATTCCTTTTAACTATTTGTAAACCTTCATTATTTCAGGTACACTGTCAATGGTTGAGAACTTATTGTTATTATCTCAAAACAGTCTGATTTGGGCTGACTTGAGTAACCAAGTAAAAGAAATATTTAGGTTGCTACTAAGGGAACACCACCTTCCACTTCTGTTCAAAGAATTTATATACTGTTGACCCAGTATAATACAGCTTCATCACTATGTCTGAAATATAACATTTTGAAACAATCAAGGTAAATTGATTCAGTCTAAATGAAAATATATTCATTAGTGGTTGAGCAATCTTTTCTTTTTTCAATGTATAAAAAATATTTACTGCTCACAAGCTCTGCTTTAATGCATCGTATTCCAGGAATAGAGTAAAATCTATGGTGATTTCTTTGCTACATTGCTTTTTCCAGGTGGTTGATTATTGGAAATATAATTTCAAATAAATTATGTAAAAGATGTTAAGACCTCGTCCTCATAAAATTATAAAGGTTTCCAATGGAAAGTTTAGTATAACCAGTAGGTGTGCTTATGAATTAAAAGGTTAAAAATTATTGTAAATTCATGAGATGTATAAAACAGGGTTAGTGAAATTTTAAGCCAGATTTCTAAATATCTTTGAAAATCGTTGACTATAACACCTTTTTCTTGACCCTTCAATGACCATGTTAGAAGTGTTACAGTTGAGTACTCTCATGTGGTTACTTGTAGAGGATTCTGTGTAATGACAATTTTTTCAATCATCTTTTCAAGATCTATCTATTGGCACTATCAATTTGTTTATGTAATGACTTTCAAAATTCAATTTTGTGTGGTCGGGGGGACTTTAAAATACACATTCTGGTCTGTAAAATACATGTGTGCAAGGGAATTCAGAGTGGCAAACATGTTTTTTCTGAAACTCCAAGTATAAGTCTACACTCGGGAACGGGTTAAATGAAATGTATTACACTTAACAAACATACAAATACAAATACAGTTAAAAACATTAACAAATTTACAATGCTCTGTTTGTATAGACTAAAATATTTACACAATGTAAGTACTGGTATAAATGATAACTGTCCCTAAATAAAATTTAAAAAATAAATTAAATAAACGTGTGGGTGGGTGGGAAATCGCACTGTTACCTCTGTGAAGAATTCTGAAAACTGAATAGATGTTGGATGTACATCCATGTGGTGGATATAAAAATATCCTTATATGGAGTGTCAGAGCTAGGAAAAGTGGTGTAATGAAAGTAGTACCATCTACAAGTATAGAATAATGAACAGGTGTAGAATCACACCACTATCTTGCCACTAGGAAAGCAGGTGTAGAAAAATCAGCCCACAATTCTGACCACTAGAATTGCAGGAAGAGAAATATCCAACTCATACTGATGCCACAGAGTTCCTCAGTATTTAGACCCACATTGAACCCAATGTGATCCCTAAAGACTATAGAATACTTGGAATGGGTTAAACGAAATGTATTACACTTAACAAACTTACAAATACAAATACACTTAAAAACATTAACAAATTCACAATGCTCTGTTTGTATATGCTAAAATATTTACAAAAAGCCCAAACACAAGTTAGTGAGTGTGAGTGTCAATGTGAGAAAATAGTTGTTTCTGGGCTTGTAGGCGTAGTGACAATGGTAATTGTAAATATAAATAAACTGCATCTGAATGCCAGTCCACTAGTATCTTAATAATGTCGATGCTAATACCCGCCTCTAAAGCGAGCGATGCTCCGCCACGACGAAATGAATGAGTGCTATACACCTTGGGGTCGAGCCCAAGTTGTGCTAGAAACTCCTGCAGGATGGACAAAAACAATGGGTAGGTAAAGGCCTGTGAGTGCCCCTGAGAAGGGTGTCCCCAGCTAAAGGCAGGAGCCAGATCAGGATCCTGCTGTGTGAACCAAAAGGCCCGGCAGATGGCAGACACTGGGCATAACACAGTTGAGGGATCTGCAGTGAGCTGGAATATGCCTTAGTAAAGTGAGACTTCCTAAACATACCGAAAAATACTACCAAGCAAATGCACCCAAAGGAGGCATGCAAACTAGAATTATGGTTGAGGCAAGAGTAAATGTGAAGTAGGATCCCAATCGTGATAGGCTGTTTAGATGCCACTGGGGTACCTAAACATCTATTAATGCCCGGAGGAGTGATTTGAGCTGCCAGTTACCTGGAATAGGACTGGGTAGACCCAGTTCCTTGTGGATCAATCCAACAATGTTGAGGTATTGAGGAATGGACCGAGGGTTGAGCGAGCGAGCCAAAAAGGCAGCATATTGCAGCAATCGGTTGCATAATATAGGAGCTGGATCATACCCCATGTACTGGCAAAACCGTTGGTAGGCAGACCAATGTGTGTGATAGGTGTTGACAGTGCCTGGAGCAAACATAAACTGCCGATAAAATAATATTTCAGAATTAAGCTGTGAACCCAAGTTGTCGCAAGCGAAGGAGCCTAAAGGAGAGGAACAAAGAGCAACCCAGTGACATGTGACTCATCAGGGGAGTATAAAAACCCTGCGACAAGGAGGAAGCAGAGACAAGCCACTGAAAGAAATCTCAGAAATGGGAGGGTTCATGCAGCCGGGATATGTTATCGGCAATTGTGTTGTCCACTCCCGGTATGTATAAAGCAGTAACTCGAAAGTTATAATAAGCAGACAAATAAAATAAACTACGTAGAAAAGTTATAAGCATTGGGTTAGGGCTAATACCCTTGTTAATAACATGTGTGGCTGTGCTGTTGTCACAGTCTAAGATTATGCGTTTGTTGGCCCATAAGGGGCCCAGCGAAATGCAACAAGAATAAAGGAAAATACCTCCTTTTCCTTAATACGTAAATCATGAAAATATGGGAAGTCCACAGTAAAGTTACAATACAACCAGGCACCCCTAAAGAAGGCCCCTCCATCGTCAGTACACGCATCTGTGAACACATCATTGACTGGTCTGGGATCATGAAACTTGCAAGAGCCATTGAAGACAGATAAAAATTCATGCCAACATTGGATGTCCCTATGAAATTTGAGCGTCAGACGACGCTTCGACGTAGGGTATTCCAGTGAGCACATATCATTTAATATCCTCCTCAAAAATGTTCGACCCCCGTAGATGACCCTGGAGGCTTAGTTAAGCTTGCCAGCCAGTTTTTGGAGATCTTTCTTAGTAGCCCATTGTCTCTGCAGGAAATCATAAACAATAAGTTTCAGTTCCTGCAGTTTGCTGTCTGGTAGGCTGAGTGACAACGCGATAGTGTCAATAATTACACCAAGAAAGGTTAATTTCTGAAATGGTGGTACAAGCTTATTTTTGCTAATTTCAAAACCAAGGTCTATTAACAGGGAGTAGAGTGAGTCATAGGCCGCCTTACACTGGTTCTCATCAGGGGCCACAACAAGAAAGTCATCAAGGTAGACAATCACCAGGAAGCCTCGTCGCAGCATCATGCGATGAACACTTTGTGTAAGGTGGTGGAAAATCCCAGGACTGCTCTTGGCCCCAAATGGGAGCTTTGTGTCAAATAAGTAGGTAAACTGTGTAACCATCGAGAATTTCCACTTTAACCCAAGAGCAGAGTAGTTGGATGGGTGCACCGGCACTGAGCGATAATCATGTCTGAGATCGACCGTGGCGAGAAACCAACCTTCCTTAATGTCATCCGTGGCATTTTGCAAGGTCTGGTACTTCAGTTTGTCCTCTAAGTTAATATATGTGTTAACACCTTGGCCTAGAGGACGACTGCAGTCATGAATACGATGAATTTCCTCCGAGTCGGGTTTTGGAGCTGACCTTAGTGCACTAATAATAGTAGGCCTGAGAGACGTAATTTTGTAGTTGCCTGTTGAAATCTCCTCCGAAATAGTAGCCTAAACCTTAGTTAGTTCTGTCCTTAAGAGCACTGTGATAATTGTTCATTTCAGCAGGGCATAGAGGAATGTCTGTGGGAAGCAATTTAAAACCTTGCAAAATCCCATCTGACAAAAATCCATAGTCTGGATCAGTTTTCAGTTCCCGAAGCCAGAGAGTTTGATTGAAGTTATAGAGCCTGCTAGTCACTTACTGTCCAAAGACAACTTAACATGATGTTGATAACCGGAATGAGACTGACCAGACGCCCGTCCATTTATCCTGTAGTTGCAGGCATGGGTATATCGACAAGAAGAGTTTTTTACCCCTCCGCGCGATTAAAATTGCGACAAAACCCTGCCATCGTTTATTATGGCTGCAAAACTTGCTGTCCCCGAAGAAGATACTGGGGTAGACCCTGTGGAGCAGCTAGAATCCAAGGTAAATGGACCAGGGCGAAGTCGTGTCTCCTGTAAGTGACTAGAATCATGTGACCAAGGGTAGCCATAAAGTGCTTCTAGGTGACGAAACTCATTATCACAATTTAAGATGGTGCTCCATTCATATTTAGAATAAAACTCCATAATCTTAACAGTATATGCTAGATAATCGTAAACATCAGCCATGGTGGGTAAACGATTAGCTTGCAACAAAGCATAAAAGATGCACCAGTTGGCAGTCACCCACTGGGAAAGCGAGAGCGACTCCAACTTGGGACGTTTTGGACCGTAGCTGATAACGAGCTTCGTAGACCCGGCCTTAGTATTTGAATCAGATAACAAATGTTCCTCCTACTGAGGCACCAAGTTACTCACAAATGTCAGGTATTAATAAAGGCTTCTCATTACCTTCAGCTCGGGATTGTCTTGGCCGCAAAAACATTTGCGATTCTCGATCACCTCGCGTTTGTCTGTACTGCTGTTCGAGCATCATAGGAGATTGGGATGGTAACGTGGTCTGCCAATTTCCAACCAAGTGATCCGGAGACCCGACATTGGGATTCACTTGGTGAAACAAATCCGATAAAGGACGGTTGACGTCTGACTGCAACTGCAGAAATCCTGTACCGTTCCCGGTAGGTCAGGGACTAACTGGGTCGGATCTGGTAACTGAGCAACAGTGGACACTGCATCAACGACTGGTGGGGGCCTTTGCGATAATCATTGGATATGGAGTTCCTTGTCCTTTATTAATTTCTCCAGTTCCTGTACCAGCTGTTGTGCCGTCAACTGGTTCTCCACTTGTGTTAATTCCACCAGTTTTATTTCCAGATTGGCCACGTCTCCAGTTACCGTTTTTTCGACCGGTTTCCCCCCTGGCAACGTTTGCTTTGGCAGAACAAGCAAGACTTGTGCTTATTTCTTATTCTGGATGATCAGAGAAGGATCATCAGTGGTAGGGGGACCAGAACAGTGTGGTGAAAGAGCGCCCCGTGGATGTGCATTGTGTGGTGTGTGGCATCCTGGACATCGACGTGAACGAGTAGGGTTTAATGGTTCCAGCATCTCAATTGCTGTATTGTTCTCATCCACAGGTAGGTGAAAATCCCCTTCACCTTGCATATCCGCACCTCTGCTTGCATGATCGTGGGCTTCTTCTACTTCATTTACGTGCGAGCCCTTTGTGTTTGGCAACACCATTGATGCGATAATAGCAAAGCAGATTATCTGAAGGTTGTTTCTCCATGGAAGTTGCATACCATCAGTAGTAAAAGTGCTGTGTACAAAGTTTAAAAGCTGTAAATTGCACTGTTACCTCTGTGAAGAATTCTGAAAATTGAATAGATGTTAGATGTACATCCATGTGGTGGATATAAAAATATCCTTATATGGAGTGTCAGAGCTAGGAAAAGTGGTGTGATGAAAATTGGTACCATCTACAAGTATAGAATAATGAACAGGTGTAGAATCACACCACTATCTTGCCACTAGGAAAGCAGATGTAAAAAAATCATCCCACAATTCTGACCACTAGAATTACAGGAAGAGAAATATCCAACTAATACTGGTGCCACAGAGTTCCTCAGTATTTAGACCCACATTGAACCCAATGTGATCCGTTGATGCTCCACCAACATAGAGATTATATGGTTGTTCTATTTTGCTGAATGAAATAAAGTTAACTCTTGTTGAATTAATTTGTTTACTATGCTTTATAGACTGCACAGTACGATACAAAGACAGTACACAACATGTTAGTCGACCGCAGTCGAGTCTGATACAAGTATAGATGGATGCTGCTAATATCTGGTTTGAGAACCACTTACCCTCTATTCGAATGGCGTTTGTGTTTGTACTATGAGATATCTTTTACCAAAATATATTTACTAATGTTGCAATAATATTATATAATATTAACAACAAAAGAACAAATGAGAGACATTACATCGTTAGCTATGAGAGTATCTTCACTTACCAGTTGCTGATTCAACACGGACGTATCGTCGTTGGGAAGGGGTGTTGTCATCATAAGCAACACACAATTCGCGGCTATCGTAACCAGCATAAAGTACTCAAACAACCTGCAAATGCGCTGTTAAGTGAACAATACAATTCATTTTCCTTTTCGTCAAACCCTTCCTAATCACAGCTTCGTGTGTATTGTCCATTTCTGAGTTTTGCATTTAATTAATGCTTAAACACATTTGATGGAAAGAATCGTCAAATGTAAACAAACAACAAACCCTTTAATGCATAGTTCCCCCTGTAATTAATTAAATTATCACTAATTTATTTGCTGTTTTGATTTTTCCAGGGGGTAATTATTGGAAATATAAGGTAAAATAAATTTGGTAAAAGATGATAAGACCGCCTGGTTCCACGTTTAATTATATTGGTTTCCTATAAGAAGATTAATTTATACAGGAGGTACACCCATGTAACAGTTTCTTACAATCCTGGGAACTCGTGTTTATCTCCTTTCCACAGAAAAAATCTCCAGTAAAAGATAATTGTTGTAAAAATTGGTTGAAATGCTGTTATGAACGCACATTGTACTGCCCTTTCCAGAATGTTCCCTTACTCACTGAACTGTACGTTCTATGATGTCACAAAGGCGAGCGAAATGTTCTAATTCTGAGGCAAGCGATGCGTGACTCCTTGACCACCCGTGCTGAATGGCCACGGTTACTCAAGCCATTAGGTAAAGTGAAAAGGTTGAACTCTATAATTCATATAAACTTCATTCTGGTCATATTAAACTTCCCATTGGAAACCTTTTTTATGAGGAACCAGGGTTCTTATCAGCTTTTACCAAATATATTTTGCATTATATTTCCAATAACTAACCCCCTGGAAAGAGCAAAATAGCAAAGAAATGACCAATGATTTGATTCCTTTTCCGGGGACACTATGCATTAAAATGGTTACAATTAATGTCTCCTTATCCTTATATCGTTGGAAACTTCTTCATCAATTGTAGAATAATATTTTATGGGACCTTGTTCCCAGATATCATGACTTGGATTGTAGGGCCTTTTCAGTATTGATCCAACAATAAGCCTATAACACCAGTACAGTTCCATACCTACATGTAATAACCTAACAGGGCGTCTATTATATTAATTATGCCTCTAAAATCTAAGCCATTGAAAAGGATACTTGTTTCCAACCAATTTTTTACATAGTTTTCTAAAGAAATTTTCCTCGGAAAAGAGGAACAAAGAACGATCAACACGCAGCTTGTGGTTAGCGCCAAAATTACTTTTCGGAAAATTGATTGGCTGTAACATTCCTATGTTTGTCTGACATCGGTAACTACGAACAGGTGGTTTACTAATATTTTCGTTGGAGAAAGATGTCTTAGTGACTCGATCCATATTTTCTTCATCCATACCATCTGGGAAACTAGAAATGAAAATAATCAGTAATGTATTATTCATTATTCGTTAGCTTCTAGTTAATTGATAATTATATTATATTATATTACATTTCTTACTCGATAATTGCATTCGTTAGTTACGGTTGAAGAGTAAACGTGCGCATGTCACCACTCTATAAATTTGTATTTTCTAATCAACAAATTCTGGGTTAATCAATCATTTTCGGAGTACCATCCATTCTCGCAAATAATAAGAGCAATCTCGTTCTCGGGCCGTCTTAATAATAAGAGCAAACTCTTTCCCAGGGCCGTCCCAATGATAAGAGAAAGTAACATTAGTGTTAGGTACAAGGTTGTCATTCGATCAGCGTTACAGTGCTGGGAACGAAGTTGTTTAACAAATTAAATCTACACATTTATACCATTTTTGACTACAACAAGAAAAAACAGCTCCCACTTATATCTAAAACTTCGATACTTCAATACGACACCCCCATCCGATTATAAGTTAATTTAATTTTTAATTTTTTATAAAAGTCTTTTGTTTTGTTTTGTTTATTAATCAGTTTTTCAATAAACACACGCTCAGAAAAAGCCCTTTCGTTCTCCGTATATATATTTTTTCAAAGAGTTCGTAACATATGAAAGTTTTTCTAGAAGAACATCAATCGTCATACGTCTCTCCTTTACAAACAAAAAAGTTTTAATAATTTTAATTTACAAAACATTTAGCCGCAACTTCTAATAATGTTTGGGTTTTACTCTGGAAATTCCATTTTCTGGCGATCTAGACCCTTTAAATATTTAAAAAAACCTACTGGGAGACAACATCGAGAGACCCTTTGGTAGATAATAAAATTAATCCCTCACGAACTGTGCCTCTGAAGCAAAACTTTATTTGGAGTCCAATGTAAAGGCTAGGCGATATTTCTCGTTTAAACGATATTCCGCTTCATCTCTATTTCTGTAGAGATCTTGCTTTAATGTTTATATGACAAACGAGTTTTCTCGCCTAACCGATATCTCGCTTTCTTCATCCGAGATAGCCAATATGTTTTTGTTACTGTTTCAGTCGTATAAACGACGGAACTCGGTAAATGACATGGCCATATTCGTTTCTTATTGCTTTCTTCCTACCATGTAAACTGGTACCGAAATAAAATGAAAGTTACACCGGTTCCATATAAACGGATGGAAATGTTGTATCCGTAAGGGGAGTTATCATTCAGCCGATAAACCATTCTCCATAAAAGAGGCCTTAGTTCGCGTCTATATAGCTATTTAGAAAGATTAATTAAGAATAACAAAGCCGGGTTAAATATCTGAAATTGACGAATTAGGGAAAGAACAAGATTTCATACTGGATGCTTAATTACAATTATTAAAAAAACTTTTTGTGGGAAATTTCAAAATTCATCTATCAACTGAAATAACCATTTTGATTTTCAGTTGAGAAGTTGTTCTTGTAGGGTTGAGATTTCTTAGTCCTGTCACGTAAATTATTTCAATTGTCATCAAACTGTACCTGTTTGATGTCCTCGAGACTGATCCCCAATAACTTGAGTTGGTCTTCCAGCTGTCAGGTCTTGTATGAGGGAGGTCATAATCCATTCTTTTGTCGCTACAACAAACTCTCCTATCTGTTTAATCAACCCATTTTGCTACTTCAGCGAGACAAAAGCAAAAAGACAAACAAACAGCCGAAAATGCGTCTTTATCTCTCCTTTTCTGTTCTCCAAGTGTGTGTTACGTAGTAGTGATTTAACATGTACAAAAATCTATCATTATTCGTGTTATATAAAAAAGCATGTGTCGTATAAAGTGAGATATAATCAAGTTTGCTAGGCAAATCATATGTTTAAAGTACATTTTCTCCATCAGTGTTCACGTTGTTGTTATTTTTATTATAACTGTTTTGACATTATCTTTCCTTAGTATATCACAAACATTTATTTATTTTGTACCTACGAGAGAAAAAATGAAAAGAAAAAAGTCAACTACGTTTTCCTTATTATTTCAAAATTCTTATTCATAGCTACATACTGCTAAGTAATAATTATCAAACTCGATAACCCAAACATTGTTTAACCTGCGGTTTTTAAAAATAATATTCTACAAGCTTTGATTTTCCAGGCATATCTCTATAATACTTCGAATGTCGCAATTTTATTATTGACAGATGTCAGCACGGCTTTAAGTCGCGATGTTGCTTATAAATGGAAAATGGCACCTGGCAATGTGTTTGTTAGATGTGAATTTGCTGAATTAAATATTCTCATCGCAAGATCACAATCCTTAGAAAAAAAACAAAAAACTAAACACACTGATTCGAAGTAAAATGCGTACTTGTTTTGGAAGTTGGATTCAAATCAAGGAAACATTAACGTTCAAAATGCTTCAAGGTGTTCATAATAATGTTTTTACGGTAAACGAAGCGCGAAAATAACGCTTTTCTCTCTATAAGCGTAATGAGAATAAGATCTGTGTGGTATAATTGGTAACACGTTGGATAATAAAGCAGACACGACCTCAGCTATATTTTTTTGAGTAAAATTACACACAGATGTCCCATTTTTTCTTCTTCTTCTTCTTCTTGTCTTTTTTTCACCTGTGAAGAAATTTGCATTTTCTTTTCTTATCTTTCTAGAAAAAGCACACTAAGCGCGCTATTCGCGCTAGTGGTACACATAAGGCGAACATACTAAGTAAAAATATTTTTTATAAACGTTAAAAGCTTTTTGAGAAAAAGGAATCTTTTCTATAAACATGAATAATTCATCGTCACAAAGTTTTTTTCTTTCCCAGATTGAAAGATAAGCCGTGATCACAGAGACGTTTTTACTGCTCTACATAAGGATGTACCAGAATCCAGTTAAGATCAATTCACAACCTTTATAGAGGCCGTAGCGCGAAGAAAGGGAGATATGCTCCTTCGTAGTGTTTTGTTTTGTTTTTATTTTGTTGTTGTTTGCTGGGTTTTTTTTACGTCTTTGTTCTGCGGAGACTGGATATCGCAGCAGGATTCCAAATTCCCCCACGGAAAGCACGTTGGCACGTTTTCTAAAATTATATTGTCCTCTCGACTCTGTGAAAAGAATGGTTGAATATCAACTGATTTTCTCATTTGATTTTAACAGATAAGCAAGAAACTTACACGACATTATGGAGTGATTCATGGTTATTGTCATATTATTCACTGGAAAACATATTGGGAAAAAGTTCATTACAACCCCCGGTTCCTCATAAAATTATAAAGGTTTTTCTAGTAGAAGTTTTCTAGTATCCAGGAGGTATGTTCATGCATTAAAACGGTTAAATAATTAATAAATATAGGAATTCGCGGCAGACTTTCATTTTCAGTTCATTCATGTAACAGAAAATTTTCCCAAAACTTCCCTAAATTACGCATTGATTGTGTTTATACATATCCAGGGAAAGGTTTCTGAAATAATTTGAAAAATATGATATTTTGATATTGTTTTATATATAAAATATATAAAATATATATAAAAAAATAAAAATAAAAATAAATAAAAATAAAAATAAAAATAAAGTGTATTATTAAAATCACTGTAACTCTCTAATGCATAGTGTCCCCGGAAACGTTCCAATTCTTTACTCGTTTCTTTGCCACTTTTGCTTTTTCCAAGGTGTTGATTATTGGAAATATAAAGGAAATATATTTGACAAACGCTGATAACGACCCCCTAGTTCCTAATAAATTTATAACGGTTAAAAGTAGAAATTTACTATATCCAGGGGGTATGTTCATTTATTAAAAAGTTTAAATAATTATAAAATACTTACGATAGAAGCCTAAACTGGCTACTGGCACTATGTTGATCGGCATTTTTCCTTGCAGGTTTTCTAGGTGGCGATTGAAAATACCCTTCCTGCTGCCATCTTCTTATGCCAGGTTCACGTTGTCTCGATCGCAGCCACATGATTGGTCGTGCCATCGTGAGTCTACAAGCAAAAAGAAGAAGAAATTATTTTTTATTTTTCTGAACGAAAGTAAAAGACAAATTAAAACTAATTTTTGGTTGATTTTCTTTCCTTAATTCCTACTAATCGTTATCGGTTTAGTCGTCTTTGTCCAATAGTTTTCGTCTGTGGTGAGTAGTGATTTGGAAATATGTTTTGTCCCAGCCAGAACATCAAAAGAAATCTTCTTTTTCAGAAGCACAGTTAAATGGCAACCTCATCCCCAGGGCCTCTTTTCCTCTTTTTACATTTTTACATTTTATCGTCTTCCGATATAAAAAAGAGAGAGACCCTGAGTTAAATGGCTGTCATATCAGACTTGAGAGGCTACCATTTTGAATAATTTTTCTGTTTCTGCCACATTAAAACCAACAGCAAATTTGAATTATTTGTCGAAAAATAAGCCAGAATGCAAAGTTTCAAAAGCATATCTGCAATGGAAGTAATTTTATGGCGTTTTGAAATCTAGATAAATAAGGAGTCTTCTTATTTTTCTTTGTTTTTCTAAATGGTAGCCTCTCAAGTCTGATAGGTGTATAAAAGAGTTTTCTTCGCTGAATGTTGCAATGCAAGTTAATTTATTTTATTTTATTTTATTGCCACAGCAGCAGTCCTTTTGTATCATTTTATGTTCTTTTCATACACTTATTACTTGTTCATTCGTTTGTTATTAGTTTATAAATGTGTCGTTTAGACTTAAGGATACACACAGGGAAAACCTCCAGTTTTAAAAACAGAGTTTTTTCTCTTTAAGCAAAACTTTTTAGAAAGTC
>JANTOQ010243254.1:0-13528 GCA_027564595.1 Bythotiara depressa | reverse complement strand
TTGTTTGACTAAGTTCACAAAAGAACTACTGATTAATGCACTTGTCATGCCACATTTTCACTACTGCTCACCGGCATCAGCTTGTGTGGCTCCTTTTAGTTTGAGCACACTTGATAAAAAATTGCAAGAGGTCAGAAGCTTTCTTGGGAGGGAAAGTGATTTTATGATTCATGAATTGATTTGAAAAAATTATCCAATTCTTATTTTTAAAGCACTGAGTCAACTTGCTCCAGACTACATGTGCACAAAATTTAATTTGGTAAAAAAACTGCCACACTCATAACACAAGGGCGAGGAGCTTCCAAATATAATTCCTCACTCCCAATGGTTGCAACTAAATTTGGCAAAAACATCTTCAATTTCAGAGCTGCAAAACTTGGAATAACTTGCCAACACATGTGACAGACGAAAAAAGTTTGTTAAAATTCAAATCTTCTCTTTCAGAATATTTTGGAAAATTTTATCCTGTTTCTTGAGATCATTTATTTTTAATAATCAAATAAATTTATTATTAAATTACTCTTTCTACAATGAATTCATTAGGTTTATCTTTTACTTTATTTTTGTTTTATAGTGGCCCCCAGGGGAAATAATTTCCTAACTATATATGTCTTGTGAATTTTTCTGGGCCTAGTCACTAAAAACATATATTATTATTAGGGCATTTTTTTCTTCCTTCATGTCATGCAGAATACAAACTTCGTGGGTTTTTGTCTTAAAATATGCTCTTCATTGTTGTAACATTTAAAAAATGATATAATCATTAAATATTCCAGTGAGTATATTTTTGTAAAATGTAGAAATTAAATTAAATGTTTCTCAAGGTAGTAAATTTAATAATTCTTATAGATTATCTGATACTACCCCCTGTAAAACAACCACTTCATAATGGTCCTGATTACCTGAATTATTTCGTCATTTAACACAGCTAGTGTATTCAGAACTCATAGTTCATAACATTCGTTCAATGGCAATTACTATGATTTTCACTCACCTATCGTGAGAGATTTTTAACTGCAACTATGACGGCACCAATGTTTGTGATACTTTACCGCAGATACTATGACTTCCTAGTTTTCAAGAGATATTTTGAGTGACATTGTACAGCCATTATTACAATATTTTAGGCTTAAAAGTCTATCGTGATTGGCTTTTATGCCATTAACTACAATTTTCTGGCTTTAGAATCTTATCGTAGGTTACTTTTCACGACCACTACCAGGACTTAATGATGCAAGAAAGCCATCATATGTGACTAAACATTATTAGCTTTAAAAAGAGTATAGTTGAATGTTAAGATTTTGGAAATCCAACTGAATGATCATACATCATGTTTTTAAAAAAATTCTTCAATTGTTGCAAAAGATAAATGGTTTTTCCTTTATCATTTACTTGTGGTTCATATTAGGTGGTACTCAGCATTTAGACAACCAATTTATATATAATGAAATTCATGGAATTCATATTCTTCTTTCTTTCATAAGAAATATAATAACTAATAATAGTATATAACCTCCAAATTTTATTTAGAATAACCATGCTTCTAGGGGGTAGTTAAATTTAATATCTTAATAAACACAAACTGACCTTACTGGTACCATTTCCGGACCCGGATTCTTTGGTTTAATTAAAACATTATTCCAAATATAAAAGGAAAATTAAAATTCCCCTTAGCAACCATGGACGTTTCTCTTAGCAATCACATTTTTATAGTCTTTGATTTTCATCGACCAAGTTAGAAATCCTTATTTGCAATACTGAGTCCTGTAATAGAATTTGGGAGCATTAATTCTCTATTTCCCTGGAGCAAGTAGCTCCTTGATTCGTTCAGAGTACATCCCACTATGTAAGCCAAAATCATTAGAAATGTATGAAAAACGTTAGAAATATAAGGTTTTCATTATAATTATTCAATTCCATTTTATTTTCAAAAAATGTGTTAGAATTGTTGAACTCATCATTAGAATTATGAAATTACTGAGCTACATTAATGGAGAGAAAATCCCATTATTTTTTATTTTGCTCTCAACTTTAATAACACCAGATATTTCTGCAGAGGATATCTATCAAAAATAGATATTCCAAACAAGAACAATATAAGTAATGTAGGAACACTTTTTTACTTGCTTACATATTTAAATTTTATAGCTGCATGAAGCAATCACTGGTCCAAGTTTGAAGACAGTAATAAATGCAAAAATAAATTTGTAAAGTAGACATTTCGTACCATATAAACAGGGTCTAAGTCATTATTGGGCAGTTAATTGTCTCATCAGGATTGCACTATCGCAAGTAATCATCGGTCCAAGTTTAAAGTTCATATGGCCAGTGGAAGTTATTTTTCTAAACTTTCTAAAACTTGTATCATGTAAACAGGGCCTAAATTATTAATAACTTGATCCACGCACATGGTCAATTGTTTAATTTAGATTGCATTGTCTTAATTTATCATAGACCAAGTTTGAAGTCCATACGACGAGTGTATGTTAATTTTCAATAATGTATGTAATGTAAACAGAGCCCAGTTATTTGATAACTTCATTGATGGGCATGGCCAATTGTCTCGTTAAGACTCCATTGCCTTAATTAATCTTATGAACAAGTTTGAATAAGTCCAGATGAATCACGAACATTACTTTTTTTAAATTATATTAATTGTATAATCTAAAATTTGTAAAACTTCTTCAATACACCACTATATCTGAGACATACATATGCACTTGCTACGTGAAAGAAAATTTCCTCATAAAGAATAAATAAAACTCCCTTCATTGAGTAAAAATATTCACATATCTTTCTAGAGCAATAATCAAACAAAATGGTGGCCAATTTAAGCATTGAATTTTTAAAAAAGATTTTAAGCGACTTAAATAGATGCAATGACTCCTTGCACATGCAAAAATTTGATGATGTGCAACTTTTATTCTATACAACTAGAAGATGTGAAACCTGGTAGCTATCATACTCCATGGTTTACCATAAGGAAATTCACGGTGTGTCAAATCACATAACCCATATATATATATTAGTATAAGAAATACTTGTTGGTAGTACGTAAAATTTGTATCACATAAATTCACGATAAAAGAATGTTTATATGAGAAATAACTCTTTCGTCCAAAATGTTGTGGTTTTAACATAATAAATCTTCCTTTGTCTCATAGAAAAGCTGGCTTTAGCATAAGACATCTTCCTTCATGGCAAGTAAAATTACTGCAAAATTATGTTCAACATACCAAATTTTCCTTTGTGGCAACATAAGATAACTTCATTTGAAAATCTTAAATCATGGCATGCAACATCGCAACAAAATCATGCTTTCATATAAGAAAATATAGAGAAAACGTAAGAAAATTTTCATATTAGCAAACTTGTTTGATACAAAAATTCAAAGTAGAACCGTGTTTTAATGTAAGTAAATTTCATTCAATGTTACTTTAATGCATGATAATGTGGTGAAGTTATAGAGATATTTAGATTTCTATGTGAGTGATATTTAGAAGTATAAAAAGTATTTGACCTTTAAAATAATGTAGTACAGTACACATTTTTACCTGGTAATCAAATAGAGTATGCAGGAATCAGTCCAAGGTTTTTACGAGTTTTTAAAAAATGGCACAATTGAGAACAGGTTACTTATTTCAGTCTAATCTGCAGATATTTTACCTGTTTCTTAATAGCTTCATATTTCCAGGGGGTATATACTTTTGTAGAATAAATAAATAAAATAATAAAACCTTTCTTATAGAGTAAATTTAATAAATGTCATAAATCTTTCTCACTACCCCTATAAAATAACCAAACCAACAAACTTCGTTTCCAACCACTTTTTCTCTTGATGCTATTGTCTTGGAGATGCCTTCACAGCATCATTTTAGTTTAATCAGAGATTTGCATTTTTTTATTAATTACTTTACAAATAGGCCTGACTTAACGGAACTGCTTCAGCTAGGTTACTAAAAGCTGTGAAAAACCATTCACAAGAGAAAATCTTATTTTCACCCATAAAAAATTGTTCATGACCATTTCTTACAAGGAGAAAATCACATTTCGAATTACACCTTGGGTATCCATGATCAGACCATGAATACTGGTGGCAATTAATTCATTTACACTTTTTATGCTTTTAACACAAAGTAGCATGAAAGTTAAGCAAGAAAGAACTCAATAGTATGCATCCTGGTCTCCTGCTTGGAGTTCACAAGTTAAAACATCTCCCTATATGCTACAAAACAAAACTTAACTAATAAGTTCTTCGTTCTGTATTAACGACCATAAAATCCCACTTTCAATAGTAGTTACACACACAACAAAGCTAAAAATGTACGAAAAAATGGTTTATTTCTCTTTAAACATAAAAAATCAACTAGATTATCTCCATTTTTCTATTCATATAGTGATCAATACAAACTATTACACAGTATTATTTCACTGCCTGCATTAAAAACAGAAAATTAGAAAAAATGGGAAAACGTTGCAAACAAACAAAAAAAGGAAATTTTAAACTATTTCAAAATGTTATCAGCAGCTGCAACAACAAAGAAAAATAACAGTTTGCATATTTTCTGAAGATTGTTTGTTAGCAAGAATAACTACATCTGTTTCTTCTCATGTTAACTGATTTATGTCAGCACGAATTTCTATATACTCTTGTTATGAAAATAGCAATGAACACAGTTTTCCAGCATTTAATTTAGTTTTCCTTATACATTCACACATTCTTGTACAAGTTTGTCCTCAGAACATCGCTCTCCTTTCATATGATCATCTAAGACTCTCATCTGAGGAGTCATTACTAACCACCTCAGAATGGCAATCATATAGATTAAAATGCCAAAAATTTAGTTTCCATACATTATCCAAACATTATCTCCTCAATTTCCATTATTTTATATATTCCAATGTTATGTGAAATTTTATAAACATCCTGCTAGCCAGTTCAAATATTTCAATAACTAAGAGTTTAAGAATGAAGCATTTCATTGAGCGGTCTTGAGTTGAGCATTTCGTTAAACATATCAGAGAGCATTTCCTTATAGTTTCTTCGTGCATTTCATTATACATAAAATTTCAGTAAAATCATATTTACCTTGAGTTTCAATGTAAGAAACCTTATGGCACAAAAATCACTAATGTATGATGTTTTCTTTCTGGCATGTAAAATTGCCATAAACTCATTTTTTAATGTGAGAGATACCCATTCATCATATGGAAAATCGTGATAAAACCATATTTTACATAATTAACCTTCAATTTATCTCATGTAAAGTCACTGTAAAACTAAGCCTTTGCATAAGAAATTTCATTCAACTCCAAGAAGAAAAATGTATATAACATACACTATCAATTCACAGCACATAAAATCATGTTATAATCATGTTTCAAGGTAAGAAACCTTCATTTGTGACACCTAAAATCACACTAAAATCATGTTTTAACATAGCAAATCTTTGTTCATGGTATGAAAAATCATGGTAAATCTGTGTTTTAATGTAAGAAATGTTACCTTTTCTCATGTAAAATAGTGTTAAAATCATATTTTCACATTTAAAAATTGTTTGTGGTATGCAAATTAATAAACGGTTTAGTGGGCCTAGATTGTCTGACATCTTAGCAGTCTAAGATGTAATAGCAGAAAAATCAGTTTACCAAGCACTTAAAGGAAACCACTATGCAAGAGCATGCAGAAGTCTGCAGTTTGGTCTATGAAAAACTTAAATGGTGTGTCTTCAGATATGGTGTAAATGAAGGTGTGCTATTACCAGAGGCATTGAAAGAACACCTTATGTTAATAGATGGAGGACCACTAGTTGAAGAAACACAAGCCAGTGCTTTAGAGTAACAAGAGAATTAAGATATCAAAGATTTTATCAGGAACACTTACCAAAAGATGATCATTCAGGACTGAGAATCATTTAAAATTAATTAGTGTAATGTTGCCATGGTTAGAAATCTATGACAACAACAAATATGAAAAGTGGCTTGTTGAGTATTGGCTTGAAATGAATTCCCTACCATCAGAAAAACACAAGTTCGTGGAAGATAGCTATTTTGCTAAGTCAATGACAGGGAAGCCTTATTCATGTTTACCATATGACTTATGGATTGAAATAGGGAAATCCTATTATAAGAACTTTGCAATCCCTATGAATTGCAATTATCCATTTAAGGTTGTGAGCATGATTGACAAGGCTAGCCCAGGTATTCTGGTGACGGTGCAAATATCTTCCTGAAAGAAGATGAAAAACGTTCGGGTCAAGAGAATTCAACACTATGTTTAAAAACTTTTAAAACTAGATATGTTTGCAACAATTCCTGCAGAAGCAATTTTCATACCTACTTAGAAGAAACAACGAAAAGGGCATGTTCTTTTTATATGCTCAACTTCGGAAATTAGTAAGACTAAGACTATTCTGATTGATGCACAGGATACAAATCAGCGTGCTTTCAATGTATGTTTCTCATTCAAGGAAGGTGTATTGGGCCTTATGTGGAAAGTAGTTCTTTTAGATTACAAGTCTTTGTGATCAGAAGAGATGTCAAAAATAATAATACAGTTGCATGTCAACACTGACACAGATGCTGTATCAGGTTTCTTTGAGCACTAAAATAAGTGGGTAATGCAATGGAAAATTATAATGGGAAAGCCAAAATCTGCTATAGATTAAGCATTCGTAAATTTTGTTTTTAGTAACCAAAATCTGTTACTTTGTCAACACAAAATTTCAAAATGTTTATTAATTTCTTTGCTCATGTAACACGTAAGGGTAGTACTGTGTTAATTTGTTATACTTATATATGCTCGAATATAGCAGTTAGGTAAGTAGTTATGTATTCACTTTAAAAAAAGTTCATAAACATAAATTCAGTATTTCTATTTAGAAGTTGGGTTAAGTGTTCCTTCAGTGTTTTGAAGTCTTAGCAAAATGACAATCAAAAAGGCAATTATGGAGAAGATAATATTATACCTTATTTACTTTGATTCTTTGGTTGTACTTTTATCATTAAGGATATCAGTGGCTGAGGCGAGAATGTAGTTTGGAAAATGATTTTTATTTTAAGTGGAATGCTATGAAGAAGAAAGCTACGCAACGACTACCTCCAGATGAAGACTCGCACAATCAGAGATCCAAAACAGTAAATTATCATTCATATGTAACTGTATTTGTCATTTACTAAAGCAGCTTCACAATCTTCGTCACTAACTATGGTTGCAGCCTATCAATGGAAAGTGTACCTATTCAAGATACAAGCATTTTTTGATCTTAGTACCACATAGAAACAAAATCTGAAGTCAAACCTTCTTCTGCAAAATTTGGTCAGGTATTTCTAAGTTGCTCCTCTACTATCTACTCCAAGGTAAATGTACCAATTTTACTCCTAATTTAAGAAACCCAAATTGTGAAATTGTTTTGAAATGACAAACGGTTTTTTAGTTGTTCATATTAGTGATTTGTGGTGCATAAAACATAGTTGATAGACTTGATTTTTGGTGCAATTGACAACACGCTTGCATAGGTCAATGTGCCATATTTGCCATTTTTGAGGATTTTTGCCTCAACTTTGTCCCTAATTTCTAGATTTTTAAATAAATAACAACTGTGTTAACTTAGTTATTTATATTATACCAAATGTGAGTAACAGCTTTCACAAGGCTAACTAGGACCTTACTTTGGAGAGTACGACTGAACCTTTCCATTAAGACTTGATTAGGGTGTTAGCTAATGTCACAATAAAAAATATTATACTTCTTGAGTATTATCATTTACACATTGTTGAGAATTTTTCCAAATTTGGGCCCATTTTATCCCAACACATCTCTCTTATTTTTCCAAAACTTTGGTCCAATTGGTTAGCCAATTAATCAAGGTAACCAGTAAATTTTACAGAACTAAAAATTGTCAATCCAAATAAAGTTATGACCATTTTAGTGTAGAGGGTATAAAAATGTGAATTCCAGGCCTTATTTTCAGCTGCAGCATCTGTGCAATTTTGGTGTGAGGAGGTTTATCCACTAATTATGTTGTAGGATTGTCCACATGCGACCTATATTATTCCTGTCCAGGTCTGTACCAACAAGGACCTGGAAATTGGACATTATAACTTGTTGCAACCTTAGTGAAGTGACTAAGGAATTTTAGAAAAGTCTCAGAGAATTTGTCTACTAAACTTTAAACGGACAATGTGACATCAATGATATATACAGCCTACAAATTTAAATAGGTTACAAAGAATCGATGAAATATAACCCTATTCATTAATTATTAAAGATTGTGGACATGATACAATAAATGCAGAAGATTTTGGGACTCACCATTTATGAAAACAAAGTAGCTTATTTTATCTATCCTGTGTAATCCATGATTTACACAGGTTTTTTCTCAAAACATTTCTCAGACAATTCTTTATAAAGACATTTTAATTCTATCTAAACTACAAGTTTCTCATTGCTATTGTTTTTCAAGCGCCCTCTTGAGGTAGTAGTTAGCTATATTAAAGTACCACATTAGCTTGATTAAACATATCCCAAATACAATGTGTTATCTAAAACTTAATCCATTATGAATGGGCATTCTTATTTTAAGCGTTAATATAAATGCTTATTTGTTTGCATTAGTAAAATTGCAATGTTTCAAATATCTTTCTAAAGCTGACTTTGGTGTTAGATCAATAATGTGAACACTCTTAAGGTTTCCACCAGCTGTTCAGTCTATTAGGTTTCCACCAGCTGTTCAGTCTCCCTCCTTTGAATCTTAGAAAGTATATTTTTCACTTCCATCCAATAAAAGATTTTTACCACAAACAATTATTAAATACATGCTAACTAATTACATATGTTTGTTTTAACTAATATGTTCATGAACTGTACGAAACAACAACAAGAAACTTAGTTAGCTAGCTATCGTTTATAGATTTTTAATATTAACACTAATTATTTTACTATTGTTTTAGGTAACATATCGGTGGATGGTTCAGGAGTTAGATATAGCCTGATGTTATCATAAAATAGTTACAACTAGTCGAGATTTTAGTCAGCATCACATACGTCATTGTACAGGAAAAGACATAAAACTTAAAGATTGATTTGTACTTTTAGTAGCGTTTTTGTTAACGCCAACGTTATATACCTCGTTATTATAAAATGGTTAGGCTTTGTCAGTGTTTGCTTGACAGTAAATGTCTTCTTGTAATAGTCTGGATAGCAGACTATCAATTAAGAATTATTAAGTACTTTTGTTCATTGCTACAATAATGATGAGTGAGGATCACCATGATAGTTTTCATTACCGTGAACAAGAGGATGTTTGTTCATATGAAGAAGTGCTGTCCTCTGACAAGGAATGGACTGAATATGATACAAAACTACTTATATTTTAAGCCTCTTTAAAACAGAACCTTTAAAAACTATAAATTTATCTTAACATATATGTATAGCTACATAGCAGCTCACAAATGACTGTTTCTTCAAGCCTGTATAGATACATAAACCATTCACATTTTATCCTCATAAAAAGCAGCAGAAGTGATCGACAATATTTTAAAACTATTTTCAAATGTCAATTAATATGAATTATATTCTTCTAAAGTTAACCACGATCTAAGCTTGCAAGTGATCAGTTTTCTAAACTGTTTGGGAGAGGGAGAGGGAGAGGGAGTTACCTTCACATTCAATTTAATTATAACAATTCCACATTAACCAAATATGACAATATGTGTATGAGAGTATATAGAAACGATGTAACTATTCTTCTTTCAAGTGTTTCTTAAAAGTAAAGAAATTAAATCTTGACGTGATGTCAGAGAAGCTCCTAGCCTATATTGTAGACCCTTCCCAGCTGATTTGTTGCACATAGGATAGGATATAGACTATGATGATTTTTGTTTTTACGGCCGTTACTACACTTCCAGGTATTGGTCATAAATGAGATTTCACATCTGCTATTATGATTCACAAGTGGCTTTTTGCAGCAGCTACTATGATTTTCAATCTTAGAAAAGCTGCACGAGTGAGATATTACAACCGCTATTAGGTACGGTTTTCTAGCATAAGAAAGCACAAATAGTGCATTTTTACGGCTGTTGCTATAATTTAGTAGTGCAAAAAAAAAAACTTAATCGATTATATACCCTTGGGTCCCTAATAGTTGCCTCTCTCTTGTCACCTATTAATTTCACGCCCTTGATGTGAATGTTTTCTTGGCAGAAGTTTTAAAGTAGACTTTTTATAGTTTGTAAGAATAGAAAATATGATATTTGGAAAGTCTATTGAAAATAAGTTTCCAGTACCCATAGATATTTCAACTCTTCTGTTTATTAGAATCACCAGAATTTTTCAATATCTCACATATTCCTGTCATTGAGAGGCATGTGATCATGCACTCACTCCTCCATACAAACCAAAAATATTGTAAATTAAGTGAAAACTCACATTTCCCCTTAGTAACATAGAAGCATGGGAATTTTACTCACATTGTTCGCTTGGGAGACATCAAAATATACATTTCATTTTTGTTTGTTTTTTACTTCTTATAATTCTTTTTACTTAGATCTGTAATCCCACCTGAATTCATAATTGTTCTATATTTAATACACCATTTCATTGTTTCAGAAAATATATAAAGACTTTTCTTTAAACAAAAAATAGCGGAAGCCATTTCACGTTCCATAAAAACATTTTTCTAAGCAACACTAGAACATAAGAAAACTAATATTAAAATAAAGAAGAGAAGAAATCACATGCCTTATAACAACATTAGGGGTGTAACCATCTCACACCACCTAAGAATATTGTCTATTAGGTACCCACTACCTTAAAAACAAAATGTGACCTAGAAAAGAAGTTGCTTTATTTCACTCATTTATCATTCACTTCTGGTTCATGGAAAGTGTAGTTCAGAGTCTCAATAATCTAAGAATAAACATATTTTTTGAGGAGAGTTGAAAAAATATCAACAACAGGACCCCATAAATGAATTCAGTTATTACTCACTTCTTTGGTGAAAGCATTTTACACCATACCAATGAGAATTGTGAACAAATACAATTTCGCTAGTGTCTTTGAAAAATGCGGAATTCAGTTAAGTTCACGACTAAGACTGCCATTTTAGTTTCAAATGATGAGGAAGGTTAGGGGCATGTATGTACCAAATTTGGTTATATGTCCATTTATAGTCTGGAAGATGAGGGGGATGGGCACAATGTTGCCCCCACCCCTTCCCCCAGGATCTGGGAGCCCCCAAATATAGGGTTAATCGAGAGAAAACAGTATCTCTAAATTCATAGATGATTTTCACTCTGTGGCATGGTTTGTTTTGAATACGAGATAATTATGACATATGCTGGCAGGCAAAAAGATGCACAATTTAGGTGAAGAGCTTTATGAGAACTGGTTGTGGATGCAGTTTGGGACCAAATAAATATTCTACTGTCAAGCAATTTGATAAAACAATTGTATATTTTAACTGTTCCAATTGTGTAGAAATGACAAGTGTTGAATTGGACTTAATAATTCTAGGACAATTATCAGCATTAACAAATGACGATAATGAAAAATGCATGTCAGATCAAAAAGATCGTGGCCAAAAGCATAAAAAGTCATTAACAGTGTATCAATTCAATAGTAGGGCTATATACCAAGAGATTTTCTGTTTCTTCATGGTATCGGGGATAAGTGACTTCAGACTCTCGCATCACATTTTCGGAAAAATGGATTGTCTTCTCGCACACATGGAAACAAAGCACGATGAACGGGTGAACACTTTCTTCCCTCTTACCATGCTAGGTCCTTTGTTTAAGCAGAGGGATTGTACACTCCCTTGTCTTATCAAATGTTTGTGGATGTATGGACAATTTTGGAACCACCAATTATCTCCATGAAACCATGGTCAGATTTATGTTTTACTTGTCAAGAAATAATTTATCTAATCATTAAGTCAGCGAACAAATAGATTAGTGAAAAAAAAGATGTTCTAATGAGTCAGCTACAGCACATCAATATGAATATTAGTTGTTTGTATTCATTTGATTTTGCCCAACTAGTTCATTACCCAACCAATCCAGATCATCCAGGTGCTATCTTCTTTAAAATGCCTAGAAATTGTTGTATGTTTGGCATATGTAACAAGTTGGTTAACAGGCAACATACATGTTTAATTCATGAAACTGTAGTGTTGAAAAGGCGCAAACACCATAATAAGTTACTTGCATCATTATTTTGATACTCATGGTTTTGGAGAAACAAATGTTCTTTTACAGGCTGACAATTGTTCTGGCCAGAACAAAAACAATGCAGTGATATAGTATCTTTGTTGGCGTGTGATAAATGGTCTCCATAATTAAATATCTCTAAATTTCTGGACACATGAAGTTTGCACTGGATCATTGGTTTTAGCAAACAGTGCATAAAACAAAAGTTATAACAGGGATTATTCCCTGAGATGTAATTGTAAGTTCTGACTTGAATCTATTAAACAATGTTGAGAGGGAGTGGATCTAATAATTTGAAACCATCTAAAAATATGGAAAGTATGCCTTCCACCGCCTCAACCATGCGAGAACCACCCCTAAATTTTGACTTATACTTTAAGATTGAACCTCATTGGTGATCGATGATTCTAAGAATTCATATCTCTAATTCAAACTAAGATAACTTCTTGGAAACTAATACTATTTCTAAGAAATATATTTATTTTCCAGAAAATTAGAGTGGAACGAAAATGAACAAAAATAACATTGCTTTTGAATTTCTATCTTGGGCCCTGTGTTAGAAGAAGTGCTTGTTCGCACATTAGTTTACAACCAACTAAGAATCAGATTGTCTGAGCTGTGTGAACCAGCCAATACATTTTTAGTCTTTTTAAAAGAAACCAGGTGTGCACATGCAACATCAAACACTCTTTTATACTCAGGGAATGATCTAGGTAAAAAGAGCGTCCGACTTCCGGACGCTGCCCCTACGTTATTTTTTTCGAACTGTTATTTTAATCAATAAAGGCTAAAATCGTTGTCTAATTAGGGTGTCCAGAGGATCAACTGCCCTAAAATGCAACTCAATGTGCCCTTTTTAAAACCTTAGTTACAGCGTCTTTAAATACTCTTTTAAACTTCTCACATAAGCAAAAATCACCGACGAAGATTTTCTTCTCATAACTTTATTTATTATTTATAGCCAAACGCAACTCTTTCTTTATACTCTTTTAAAATAAATAAATTCTCTATTCAATCGCAAATAACTTCTTACGTCATCTACCATATTTTCTTTCTCTCTTTCTTCATTCTTTGTAACTCTTCTAAGCAGAGGCAATTTTCAAACTTCAAAGATTAAGAAGTAGTTTTTTAATCTCTGCTGGGGAGTTTTTCCTTTTTATTGTGTGCACGTGTCGTTTAGCAATTCAGTTTATCTGATGAGGTTGCAAAACAAGCAAGTCTGACTAGTAAAAATGCCACGAAAAGAAAGAATAGCGAAGAAAAAAGAAGAGTTGATAAAAACTGCTGCTGGTAATAGCAAATTATTAACAAACTTTTTTGG
>JANTOQ010243143.1:0-13528 GCA_027564595.1 Bythotiara depressa | reverse complement strand
GAAGTTCCCCATAGAACTTTGTACATGAGTGATAAGCACGAGTTGGTGCTTTTCCTATTGTCTATAAAATGAATATATGTATGTAAAATATATGTATCTAGTATTTTACATAAATTGTGTAGCATATTATATACACACATATAACATATTGTAAACTCTCTCTATATAATACCATCCACCAAATGTAGGTTAAATGTTCCAATCCTACCACTGGACTGGACAAAAAAAACATCTCGGTCATGTTTATACATTGTATGTGTATGCCACATGCGATGCTCAAGAAATAATTACATTTACAGTCCATGTAGTGCGGACCTGTTTCATGTGTTTATGTTTGTATAACTCCCACAGACAATCCCGAACAAAAACATTTGGTATTTATGCCAGTTTAGGCCCGTGTTTTACTACTTTTACCTCAAGTGCTCAGAACACGAGAATCGGAGTAGAAATGGACTGGAAACCAGGTAAAATTCCACTGTTTCTGACTAACATTACGTCAGAAAGTGTGCTTATTTCAATGATCTACCTGTTTTATGACATCACAAAGCCCTCAAAGGGACCAATCAGAAGGCAAGTGAAACCCCTGTCACTTTTCAGCCATTCGGAAGTAATGATTATCGTACAAGCTAACCCTAACTCTATATCAAAGTAACCCAGATCCTAAGCCTTAACTCATGGCTATATTGAAAGAAAGAACACAAATCCAGCACAAGAAAAGAAGATAAGCCTGAGAAAGCGTCCTTCCACATTTACATTTGTGTTTCTATATTGAAAGTATAAAACTAAAACATTTTAACTTTTGTCTCTTTATATATGTGGAAACTTTCATATCACTTTGTTTATATCTTTTAATACGTCACTTGTAGAATACTACTTTTGTGTTAACTTTCGCATGTTGTTCCAAAATATTTGTGAGTGGTGTTTAAAGGAAATTTATGACAATCAAATAAGTAAGACAAAAAACAAACATCAGCAGCTGCTCCCATTAAAAGTTAGAAAAATAATAGTTATTTCTTAATCTGGAACTACAGAATTCTATAATCCAACATAGGTAATGTATTTGTACATGTTTAACCACCAGTACAAAAAATTGTAACTGGAACATATACGGTATAATTATACTTTATTTCTTTACCTCAATTTTTTCCCATTTCCAAGTATCAACATCAAGAATGTAAACATCATTATACCAACGTTTATGTTTGGAACCTCCAAACACATATAAAACTCGAGCTTTGTCATCATAACACACACTATGACCCATTCTTCTGTCAACAGATGGATTGTCGGTTTGTTGTTTTTCCCAATTTCCATTGGCTAAAAATCATAAGTTAAAGAGATTATCACAAGAAGTAAAATAAAATAGACCATAAATACTGTATTATGTTTCCTTTCTATTGTACACATTTTTATAAGAACTGAAATTTTGTTTTTTTGGAAAATGTTTTTTTATTTTTGTGGTGCCGGTATTAATGAAATATACACATAAAAATAAATATCCTAGTCATTAATTATATGCCACTAAAAATTTTTTTTATTCTCATCCTGTCTGTTTTTTCTTTTTACATCTATGACTTTAGCCAGTAGATGTTTGCAATGCTATCCATTTAAAATTTCCATGCCAGCATTTCCATGTTTTCTGCACTTTTCCGTACTTGGAAGCATGGTAACGTTCGCAAAGGCTTTCAGCCTTCCCAGGGTCTTTAATTCTAGCGTTGGATGAATGGACTTTGTGTTGTTGTTGTTTCCACCAAGTTTAAGGTAAAATTTTTAAACAGAAACTGAAGTTAAAAGTCTTTAAAATATATACAAAACTGCTTTTTATTTAATGTTTTATAATGTTTTGTCCTTCAGGTGTTATTTTAGCATTTAGAGTTTGTAAACTTCACAACTGTGCATACATATTGTAGGTGATTTTTAGTGGAAACATAGTAGTTGAGTTTATAATAAACTTCCATGTTTTTGTTAATCAAAATTCAGTTCATAAATAAAACCTTTCCTTTTTAATCTAGACTTGATCTTTTATAATTTCGTTTATAATATTTATAAAATAGAATAACAACAACCTTCTATACGAATGTTTTTACATCGAAGAATAAAATAATTATTCAGAAATCTTCTATACGTATGTTTTTATATCAAAGAATAAATAATTATTCAGAAATCTTCTATACTGATGTTTTTATATCGAAGAATAAAATAATTATTCAGAAATCTTCTATACGTATGTTTTTACATCGAAGAATAAAATAATTATTCAGAAATCTTCTATACGTATGTTTTTATATCGAAGAAAAAATTAATTATTCAGAGACCTTCTATACGTATGTTTTTACATCGAAGAATAAAATAATTGTTCAGGGATTTTCAGCAGTTGAAAATTGTAAATAGAAATGAGAAGTTGTATGCATCCCATGAATTCTTATTTATATTTTTATACTTTCTTATACATTATATATCACAAATTTTATACTTTATATACATCATTTTCATATCCTGTGTGTGTGTATCTGTTAATCATATAAGTCAACAGAAGTATTTATATTAATTATAATTTCATCAGAACATTCATGCTGAATGCTTACCAACAAAGTTTTTTCGCGGTGACATCATAAATGACATGGTCAGATTTTGTCTGAAGAAAACCTGTCAGATTATAAATTAATTATTCATATAAGATTTCCGCATTTACACGATCAGATATATTTCATCAGATTTGAAGAATGTGTTTTTAATTGTAAACTTTAGTTTGAATAGCGCAAACCCTAGAAATGTATAAAAAACAAAATATAACACTTAGTCACTGTTATATTATCATCAAAACAACATACTTCTATTAAAAATCCACAAAGAATCTGAACACATTTGTTGATGTTGTCCCTGTCCACCAAGAACAACAGCTTTATCATCATGAATTGAAGTAAATGCATGACCCCATCGGCATGAAGGACCTGAATGAGACAAGAAAAATTATCTTAGAGGCTCAAATTTGGTGGTCATAATGTGTTTTCTTGACAAAACAATATTTTTATATATATTTTATTATATTAATAAAATGTAAATTACAATGAATAAATATATACTTGATGTTTCTTTCGTTCTGTACCCTAGTAATTGTTTCTTATACTTCCATGAAAGCATTTTCTAGCAAAGCTGTTATATTTTGTTTCTTTGGTTATCACAAATATTACATACTGTAAAGGAAAAGCTTCTAGGGTTCGAGTATCTTAGAAGTTCACTTATACCCTAGAATTCATTCAAAGTGTTCCAGTGTCTTATAATTTTATGTCTGTGAGGTTTCAACAGAACTGTTAAATATTATTTTTACTCTACTGCTCATTGGAGGTGTTCCAGTGTCCTTTCAAAGTATTATCATGCACAAATAAACAATATTTTATAACATCAGAATTGTTTCTTCTGCATAAGAATTGGGATACACAGTGACTTGTGCATATATGGGGATATTATGTATGTGAATCCTCAATTATGCAAAGTTATTATTTCCTCAAAACTTCTCATCAATTTCATTTCACTATCACTTCAAACTCTTGCTATTAAAGCATACACACTAGTTGGAGTTGGAATTTTGATTAGATAAATACAGACACTCATTTTTTAAAAACATAATACAAAGGGTACAGTATAAATGGAAATTTATTTCATAAAAATGTCTAAAACACATCACAGTAAGACAATTAAAGCACAGCATTTTTTGATGTTGTCTTATTCATAACTTTATTAAATTTTGTGGCACTTTATATGAAGGAGGCACCTTCTCATGGGAGTAACTTGATGGAGGATTTAAAATTTACAATAATAAGATAACACAGCTCTAGGTAACATCTTGATATGGCATTATTATGTAGTTCAAATTTATTTACGGATACTGTATACATTCAACACTCTGTACCCCATAAAAGCTGAGGTATTAAGTAATATTTATTTTGAATAAGAAGTATCAAATTTAATTTGGGTTACGTGAAAAAAGGGGAGATGTTTATTTTTTCCTAACTTTTCCTACTTACTATTACGTTTTTACACAATGCAAATTATACTTTATGTTTTTACACAATGCATTATAAAGATTATAAACATATTTGAGCATTTGCATGAATGCTCACATTCTACTCATTTAAAATATAAAAACATGTTCCGATTTTATTAATATAAAACAAAAGCTTTAGAATGCAAAATAAAAGCCATGTGGCCTTTTATAAGAGATAATGTATAAACATTCCTTGCACATTTCTATGATTGATATACGATTTAAAATGCAACATGAAAGCTTGACGGTAAAATAACTTCCCAAAGTTCTAAGTCCCCGTAACTTTACTAATATGTACTGAAAATGATTTAGTTGGGGAGATAACAAATTAAGCCACAAAAAGGTCTCATTTTTCATTTAGATTGAATTGTTTTGCTTTTATTAACGTGTAAAGAGTTTAAAAAATTTATAAAGAAAATGAGCAAGTTTACAACTTTATACCGCGATTAAAGTTGAACAAAAGACGATATAGAAAAAGTGAGACACTGTTTTGTTCAGGTTAGAATGAAGTTTTGAGCCATATTTTTTGAGGAAAAAAAATCATGCTGAGGGGACTTGGAACTCTTTTAATATTTTTTTTCATAATTTTCCACAACTGGCTAAGTTAACAAGAACTACATACAGTAGTTAAATAGAGGAATTATTCAACATTCAGAAAATATATACTTTTATATATAAATTATTTGAAGAAACCGAGATATTTGTAAAATATGGAACATATGTGATGAACGCATACAGTATCCTTAAGAAAACAATGCAGTGAAGATGAAAAGCAATTTTTGTAATCATGACAATGTTTCTGTATTACGTTTATTCATATTAACAATACTTACTATCACTGTGAAGAAGATCTGAGAACTTTGGAGTGCTAGGTGACAGCTTGTTACTTGGAGTGTTAGGTGACTTGTTACTTGGAGTCTTTGGAGATTTCTTTATTATCTCTGACAATCTTGATTTATTCTCAGGTGTCTTAGCAACACATGGCTTTTTCACTTTTGTGGTGAGACTAAATGGAAACCAGTATACTGAATGTCAAATATTTACTCACTTTCTGAAGCTGTCTTACATTGATTTTAATAACTTTGGAATGTAATAATACCATCAGAAGCTTACAAGTACTCTTGAAGTACGAAGTGACCTTAATATGTACAAGGTTGACAACAAGTGGTTTGTTTTTACAAATTAAATAACCATATAAGGTTAATGTAATACCATATACGGTTAATACATTACCATGTAAGGTTAATGAATTATCAGGAGGCATAATCATGTGGTCTATTTCATATTTTCTTCTGAATTATTAATCTAATTCAGTATGTACATGTGCATATTTTAACAAGTTACACATTCACTGTCCAAACCATGTAGATGTGGAGAGGAGAATAGAGTTATTAATAATGCAATGTTTCCTGACTAGCTTCGGTGGAACCATTTTCAAAGGTAGACTAGGTCTACGTTACAAATATATGATGTCAGATGTTAATAATGTATAATGTAAATATGATGTAAATATTATATCATTATCAGACTGGAGCCAAAATATAGTTATTAGAAAACAAAATCTATTTCAAAATAATTAAAATTGCAATTAATGTTTTGAAACTAAAAATATTTATTTTCTTGATATCTGTATTCAGTTTCTCAATCACATTATCAACTTACAACCTACAATACCAAAACACAAATTAAGAGTTAAAGGAAAGAGAAATACAAACACTTTAAACTTATGGATATAAAAAATGGTTATTTTACTTCAATACTGAAATTAATTTGTTTTTGAAACTGTCTAAATAAGTGCCAAATAATATGAAAGGCAATTATGACGTGGCATTCGTAGGTGGTGCATATTTATCATAACTTTAAAGTTAAATTGTTGTTTCTCTATGGGAAAGTTTAGTTTCACTGATGTTGATGGGAAATTAAAAATAATATATACATTTACAATTTGGGACATACATAATGACATGCAAAAACATATTTGTATACTCAGTAAACTGAAGGTAAGCCTGCAAATGGTATATTGTTTGTTATTGGCCTTATATTTTAGTGTAATGAGAGTACACTCACCTGGAAAATGGACTATTTCTTTTGCCATACATCTTTATAATAGGAGTTTTCTTTGTTTGTGCCAGTTCATCAGTGCCATCATCAAATGGATCAAATGAAAATGGATCAGTGTTTTTAATCATGTTCTCTTTATCTAAAACATTATTTGATTTTGCCGTATTAGAGGCTCTTTTCTTAAAAAAGTCTTTACATGGTGCTTTAGATTTTTTCCCTTTCTCTTCTTCAGCGACTTGTTTGTGAAGTTGCTTGATTGCATTTTGATTTCCTTTAAACTCTTCCTCAAATGTCTCCAAAGATTTCTCAAATTCTTCTAATTCTGACTCTTTTAAAAGGGACTTACATTCAATTTCAGTTGCTTTATTTTTATCCTGTGAAAAGAAACCCTCATCCAATGCTCCATCTACACTCTCATCCAATGCTCCATCTACACTCTCATTTAATGCTCCATCACTTTTGGTTACAACCAATTTCAAGACACGACCCTAGAATGTCAAAGAGTTTTATGTTATAGTAAAAATGAAGAAATAAGTCACTTCAGTATAGCTCCACGAAGACAAACAGGTATAAAAATTAAAAATCTGAACCAATTTGAGACCAAAAGCAAATCATTAAAAAATGCTGGTCATTAAATAATAATAGTTTCATTGGGCTATAGCACATAAAATTTGAAAATTAGTTTGAGGTCTTTTCTCACCAAATTTTTACTCTTACATTTTTGAGACAAAAGGTCAAATATTTTGCATTTTAATGACCCCTGTCGGGTTACAATAAACAAACAATTTCTTAAGAATGGTCTTAGTTTAATTTCATTTGCACCTGCAATTTCATCAAAGGCTTTGGAGATACCAAGAAATACAATACGTGTGTCAAGTATGGGATTTGCATCAAATTTGGTGAATAATTTCATGCGTTATAGCAAATAATTGTTACTCACAAACAGCCCTACATAGCTGGTACTGGTATTTATCTATTAGGATATTTCTGTTATCTGGTCTTGCACCTTTGAAATTTTAGAGAAGGCGATTTGTATATATATACAAATCGCCTTCTCTAAAATTTCAAAGGTGCAAGACCAGATAACAGAAATATCCTAATAGATAAATACCAGTACCAGCTATGTAGGGCTGTTTGTGAGTAACAATTATTTGCTATAACGCATGAAATTATTCACCAAATTTGATGCAAATCCCATACTTGACACACGTATTGTATTTCTTGGTATCTCCAAAGCCTTTGATGAAATTGCAGGTGCAAATGAAATTAAACTAAGACCATTCTTAAGAAATTGTTTGTTTATTGTAACCCGACAGGGGTCATTAAAATGCAAAATATTTGACCTTTTGTCTCAAAAATGTAAGAGTAAAAATTTGGTGAGAAAAGACCTCAAACTAATTTTCAAATTTTATGTGCTATAGCCCAATGAAACTATTATTATTTAATGACCAGCATTTTTTAATGATTTGCTTTTGGTCTCAAATTGGTTCAGATTTTTAATTTTTATACCTGTTTGTCTTCGTGGAGCTATACTGAAGTGACTTATTTCTTCATTTTTACTATAACATAAAACTCTTTGACATTCTAGGGTCGTGTCTTGAAATTGGTTGTAACCAAAAGTGATGGAGCATTAAATGAGAGTGTAGATGGAGCATTGGATGAGAGTGTAGATGGAGCATTGGATGAGGGTTTCTTTTCACAGGATAAAAATAAAGCAACTGAAATTGAATGTAAGTCCCTTTTAAAAGAGTCAGAATTAGAAGAATTTGAGAAATCTTTGGAGACATTTGAGGAAGAGTTTAAAGGAAATCAAAATGCAATCAAGCAACTTCACAAACAAGTCGCTGAAGAAGAGAAAGGGAAAAAATCTAAAGCACCATGTAAAGACTTTTTTAAGAAAAGAGCCTCTAATACGGCAAAATCAAATAATGTTTTAGATAAAGAGAACATGATTAAAAACACTGATCCATTTTCATTTGATCCATTTGATGATGGCACTGATGAACTGGCACAAACAAAGAAAACTCCTATTATAAAGATGTATGGCAAAAGAAATAGTCCATTTTCCAGGTGAGTGTACTCTCATTACACTAAAATATAAGGCCAATAACAAACAATATACCATTTGCAGGCTTACCTTCAGTTTACTGAGTATACAAATATGTTTTTGCATGTCATTATGTATGTCCCAAATTGTAAATGTATATATTATTTTTAATTTCCCATCAACATCAGTGAAACTAAACTTTCCCATAGAGAAACAACAATTTAACTTTAAAGTTATGATAAATATGCACCACCTACGAATGCCACGTCATAATTGCCTTTCATATTATTTGGCACTTATTTAGACAGTTTCAAAAACAAATTAATTTCAGTATTGAAGTAAAATAACCATTTTTTATATCCATAAGTTTAAAGTGTTTGTATTTCTCTTTCCTTTAACTCTTAATTTGTGTTTTGGTATTGTAGGTTGTAAGTTGATAATGTGATTGAGAAACTGAATACAGATATCAAGAAAATAAATATTTTTAGTTTCAAAACATTAATTGCAATTTTAATTATTTTGAAATAGATTTTGTTTTCTAATAACTATATTTTGGCTCCAGTCTGATAATGATATAATATTTACATCATATTTACATTATACATTATTAACATCTGACATCATATATTTGTAACGTAGACCTAGTCTACCTTTGAAAATGGTTCCACCGAAGCTAGTCAGGAAACATTGCATTATTAATAACTCTATTCTCCTCTCCACATCTACATGGTTTGGACAGTGAATGTGTAACTTGTTAAAATATGCACATGTACATACTGAATTAGATTAATAATTCAGAAGAAAATATGAAATAGACCACATGATTATGCCTCCTGATAATTCATTAACCTTACATGGTAATGTATTAACCGTATATGGTATTACATTAACCTTATATGGTTATTTAATTTGTAAAAACAAACCACTTGTTGTCAACCTTGTACATATTAAGGTCACTTCGTACTTCAAGAGTACTTGTAAGCTTCTGATGGTATTATTACATTCCAAAGTTATTAAAATCAATGTAAGACAGCTTCAGAAAGTGAGTAAATATTTGACATTCAGTATACTGGTTTCCATTTAGTCTCACCACAAAAGTGAAAAAGCCATGTGTTGCTAAGACACCTGAGAATAAATCAAGATTGTCAGAGATAATAAAGAAATCTCCAAAGACTCCAAGTAACAAGTCACCTAACACTCCAAGTAACAAGCTGTCACCTAGCACTCCAAAGTTCTCAGATCTTCTTCACAGTGATAGTAAGTATTGTTAATATGAATAAACGTAATACAGAAACATTGTCATGATTACAAAAATTGCTTTTCATCTTCACTGCATTGTTTTCTTAAGGATACTGTATGCGTTCATCACATATGTTCCATATTTTACAAATATCTCGGTTTCTTCAAATAATTTATATATAAAAGTATATATTTTCTGAATGTTGAATAATTCCTCTATTTAACTACTGTATGTAGTTCTTGTTAACTTAGCCAGTTGTGGAAAATTATGAAAAAAAATATTAAAAGAGTTCCAAGTCCCCTCAGCATGATTTTTTTTCCTCAAAAAATATGGCTCAAAACTTCATTCTAACCTGAACAAAACAGTGTCTCACTTTTTCTATATCGTCTTTTGTTCAACTTTAATCGCGGTATAAAGTTGTAAACTTGCTCATTTTCTTTATAAATTTTTTAAACTCTTTACACGTTAATAAAAGCAAAACAATTCAATCTAAATGAAAAATGAGACCTTTTTGTGGCTTAATTTGTTATCTCCCCAACTAAATCATTTTCAGTACATATTAGTAAAGTTACGGGGACTTAGAACTTTGGGAAGTTATTTTACCGTCAAGCTTTCATGTTGCATTTTAAATCGTATATCAATCATAGAAATGTGCAAGGAATGTTTATACATTATCTCTTATAAAAGGCCACATGGCTTTTATTTTGCATTCTAAAGCTTTTGTTTTATATTAATAAAATCGGAACATGTTTTTATATTTTAAATGAGTAGAATGTGAGCATTCATGCAAATGCTCAAATATGTTTATAATCTTTATAATGCATTGTGTAAAAACATAAAGTATAATTTGCATTGTGTAAAAACGTAATAGTAAGTAGGAAAAGTTAGGAAAAAATAAACATCTCCCCTTTTTTCACGTAACCCAAATTAAATTTGATACTTCTTATTCAAAATAAATATTACTTAATACCTCAGCTTTTATGGGGTACAGAGTGTTGAATGTATACAGTATCCGTAAATAAATTTGAACTACATAATAATGCCATATCAAGATGTTACCTAGAGCTGTGTTATCTTATTATTGTAAATTTTAAATCCTCCATCAAGTTACTCCCATGAGAAGGTGCCTCCTTCATATAAAGTGCCACAAAATTTAATAAAGTTATGAATAAGACAACATCAAAAAATGCTGTGCTTTAATTGTCTTACTGTGATGTGTTTTAGACATTTTTATGAAATAAATTTCCATTTATACTGTACCCTTTGTATTATGTTTTTAAAAAATGAGTGTCTGTATTTATCTAATCAAAATTCCAACTCCAACTAGTGTGTATGCTTTAATAGCAAGAGTTTGAAGTGATAGTGAAATGAAATTGATGAGAAGTTTTGAGGAAATAATAACTTTGCATAATTGAGGATTCACATACATAATATCCCCATATATGCACAAGTCACTGTGTATCCCAATTCTTATGCAGAAGAAACAATTCTGATGTTATAAAATATTGTTTATTTGTGCATGATAATACTTTGAAAGGACACTGGAACACCTCCAATGAGCAGTAGAGTAAAAATAATATTTAACAGTTCTGTTGAAACCTCACAGACATAAAATTATAAGACACTGGAACACTTTGAATGAATTCTAGGGTATAAGTGAACTTCTAAGATACTCGAACCCTAGAAGCTTTTCCTTTACAGTATGTAATATTTGTGATAACCAAAGAAACAAAATATAACAGCTTTGCTAGAAAATGCTTTCATGGAAGTATAAGAAACAATTACTAGGGTACAGAACGAAAGAAACATCAAGTATATATTTATTCATTGTAATTTACATTTTATTAATATAATAAAATATATATAAAAATATTGTTTTGTCAAGAAAACACATTATGACCACCAAATTTGAGCCTCTAAGATAATTTTTCTTGTCTCATTCAGGTCCTTCATGCCGATGGGGTCATGCATTTACTTCAATTCATGATGATAAAGCTGTTGTTCTTGGTGGACAGGGACAACATCAACAAATGTGTTCAGATTCTTTGTGGATTTTTAATAGAAGTATGTTGTTTTGATGATAATATAACAGTGACTAAGTGTTATATTTTGTTTTTTATACATTTCTAGGGTTTGCGCTATTCAAACTAAAGTTTACAATTAAAAACACATTCTTCAAATCTGATGAAATATATCTGATCGTGTAAATGCGGAAATCTTATATGAATAATTAATTTATAATCTGACAGGTTTTCTTCAGACAAAATCTGACCATGTCATTTATGATGTCACCGCGAAAAAACTTTGTTGGTAAGCATTCAGCATGAATGTTCTGATGAAATTATAATTAATATAAATACTTCTGTTGACTTATATGATTAACAGATACACACACACAGGATATGAAAATGATGTATATAAAGTATAAAATTTGTGATATATAATGTATAAGAAAGTATAAAAATATAAATAAGAATTCATGGGATGCATACAACTTCTCATTTCTATTTACAATTTTCAACTGCTGAAAATCCCTGAACAATTATTTTATTCTTCGATGTAAAAACATACGTATAGAAGGTCTCTGAATAATTAATTTTTTCTTCGATATAAAAACATACGTATAGAAGATTTCTGAATAATTATTTTATTCTTCGATGTAAAAACATACGTATAGAAGATTTCTGAATAATTATTTTATTCTTCGATATAAAAACATCAGTATAGAAGATTTCTGAATAATTATTTATTCTTTGATATAAAAACATACGTATAGAAGATTTCTGAATAATTATTTTATTCTTCGATGTAAAAACATTCGTATAGAAGGTTGTTGTTATTCTATTTTATAAATATTATAAACGAAATTATAAAAGATCAAGTCTAGATTAAAAAGGAAAGGTTTTATTTATGAACTGAATTTTGATTAACAAAAACATGGAAGTTTATTATAAACTCAACTACTATGTTTCCACTAAAAATCACCTACAATATGTATGCACAGTTGTGAAGTTTACAAACTCTAAATGCTAAAATAACACCTGAAGGACAAAACATTATAAAACATTAAATAAAAAGCAGTTTTGTATATATTTTAAAGACTTTTAACTTCAGTTTCTGTTTAAAAATTTTACCTTAAACTTGGTGGAAACAACAACAACACAAAGTCCATTCATCCAACGCTAGAATTAAAGACCCTGGGAAGGCTGAAAGCCTTTGCGAACGTTACCATGCTTCCAAGTACGGAAAAGTGCAGAAAACATGGAAATGCTGGCATGGAAATTTTAAATGGATAGCATTGCAAACATCTACTGGCTAAAGTCATAGATGTAAAAAGAAAAAACAGACAGGATGAGAATAAAAAAAATTTTTAGTGGCATATAATTAATGACTAGGATATTTATTTTTATGTGTATATTTCATTAATACCGGCACCACAAAAATAAAAAAACATTTTCCAAAAAAACAAAATTTCAGTTCTTATAAAAATGTGTACAATAGAAAGGAAACATAATACAGTATTTATGGTCTATTTTATTTTACTTCTTGTGATAATCTCTTTAACTTATGATTTTTAGCCAATGGAAATTGGGAAAAACAACAAACCGACAATCCATCTGTTGACAGAAGAATGGGTCATAGTGTGTGTTATGATGACAAAGCTCGAGTTTTATATGTGTTTGGAGGTTCCAAACATAAACGTTGGTATAATGATGTTTACATTCTTGATGTTGATACTTGGAAATGGGAAAAAATTGAGGTAAAGAAATAAAGTATAATTATACCGTATATGTTCCAGTTACAATTTTTTGTACTGGTGGTTAAACATGTACAAATACATTACCTATGTTGGATTATAGAATTCTGTAGTTCCAGATTAAGAAATAACTATTATTTTTCTAACTTTTAATGGGAGCAGCTGCTGATGTTTGTTTTTTGTCTTACTTATTTGATTGTCATAAATTTCCTTTAAACACCACTCACAAATATTTTGGAACAACATGCGAAAGTTAACACAAAAGTAGTATTCTACAAGTGACGTATTAAAAGATATAAACAAAGTGATATGAAAGTTTCCACATATATAAAGAGACAAAAGTTAAAATGTTTTAGTTTTATACTTTCAATATAGAAA
>JANTOQ010243031.1:0-13528 GCA_027564595.1 Bythotiara depressa | reverse complement strand
TTTAACTAAAAGTCACTTTAAAACTCTTGTTTTGTTTTGTTTACATAAAATGACCGACATTATGCGTTGCTATTGACGCCGGGCAATGCCGTAAAATATTAGCCCAATTCTGACGTCATAAATTGCACTCTACGCCAATCATATTCGCGATCAGATGCACAGCCCCGATGACCGGATAATAACATTAATAATTTTTGCAAAAAATATATTATACTTTATTTGTAAAGGGTGTCTCACAAATCGATTTGGTTATGCTAAACGTCCATCTTACATTTATATTTTTACCGTGAGTCACTCCTAAATGTATAATCTACAAATGATTTGCAAACTTATACAAAAGATTTCTGTTTTGAAAAATTAATTAAAACTTGTTTTGCATCAATAGGTGGCTATTCTAAAAATTAAATCAATAAAAGTGCAATATTAGTAATATATATCTAAAATATTTATCAAAATAATGAAAAATCAATCCAAAACATTTGTAAGAATTTCTTCTTTAGTGTAATGATTTTAACTTCAGAAATTGTAAATAAGTTTTATAAATTACACTAGAAATAGGCAAGAACAAAAGTAAAATCTCAACAATGGACAGAAAACTATATACAACAGCAAATAAACTCTTCATCACTACAAGGCAGTGACTTTAACGAATACAGATAATGAAAAATATTTTAAGCCCTCTATCTATATAAAAACCTCTATATGTATGTCCAGACTCTATTGAATGGAATGTGATAGAATAAGGAGTGTAGAGAGTTCTTGAGAAAAAACAGTAATATACAGCTGTGCATATTTCTTTTAAAAGATTTGCCATTTCTATATACATTTTTTGTTTTTTGTAGTTATTCCATTGCAATCTTCATTCTGTTTTGCGTATTTGCACAGTAAGACAACCATAATTTCTAAAGCTTTCAGAGGATAAAAATAGTAACATGAACATTTCAATTTTTTTCTCAAAGAAATCTGAAATTAAAATTAATATAATCCAATGACAGCCATTTTTTTACTAAACCATCAAAAGTAATTTCAGAACATCCATCCATATATATAGCATCATCAACAAAGCCTACTGCACACACTAATTAGAACCAAGATAAGGTTAATTTCAAATTAATTAAGAGTTCATGAAACCATAATAGTTCTATGAATAACTTGTTTAATGACAATTTCACTGTCTCTTTAATGTCATTAAACATGCTAGTGATGTCATTCTAATTTAAGCCTTCTTTAAAACTAGATTTAATTTAATTATCTCCCAGCTGGCATTATTCTTTGCCATAAATTTAAAATAAAGCAAGCTGTACATCCTTCTATATACTGATTTTTAAAACACCATTCAAATGTAACAACAACAACAACAACAACAACAACAACAACAACAAACAATAATAATAAAGCAATAACTGGAACTTTGCATGTCTAATAAAGCTTGCAATTCAAATCTCTTTTAATCCTATTATGCCTGGGGGAGGGGGGTCATTTTTGCATGTAGCAAATTAAATTTTTATAACCTCGGTTCACATAGTTGCTATTAACTTATACTTATAAAATTAAATTTTGTGACTTTTCCTAAGTTTTTATAAGAAGTAAAATGGTACAAAAAAATTAAAAATATTTTGCTAAAAATGATCAAAAACCATATCCTCCTAAGGCTTTATTTTGTATTTTTAACAATAGAGTGACTAATATAAAAATATTACCTTAATTAAAAGGAAAATCAATGCACTTACTTGAAAAACACTCAATTGCTCATGTCAGCAGCACATTTTATGATGTCATGGGTCAAATATTTTGACCTAATTGTCAAGACAATAGTCCATAGCTTAATTCCATATAGATCAAGATATAACAATTTGTACCACAGGCAAAATTGACCCCCCCCCAGGCTTTCACCATCCCTAAAAAGACCAGGCTTAATAGGGTTAAAACAAAACCAATGCATGTGAAATTAATATAATGTATAAATGAAACCATATCATTACCCCCTGGAATAAAGAATACAAGAGACACATCATTCGTTAGATATTTTATAATAATAATACTCTCTGTGGAGGATGTCTATCTCCTTTGTTTACTTATTTATTTGTTAATTTCAATGTGTGCACAATGTAAAATGTTGGGAACTTTTTTAAACAGAAAATACTACACTCTGTAATATTGTAAGAACAGCTTGCTTTAATTACTTCATTATTAAATAAAACATGGATGAGCTGTCACGTTCTAGCATGTCAAAATTGCAATTAAACAGGTGACAGCGCCTGGTGATAAAACTTTATACTTTAAAGGGACCATTGTCTTTCTCATTATATTATAATGCTTTGTTAATTGTTTGTCTGTCCACATTGTTTTTATTTATTAATTAATTTACTTTAAGTGAAAGGTTGCTGCTGTAAAAATAGTTCTAGAATAAACAAATTCTAATATTCTAATTAGAGAATATTACCATGCTTCAGTTTTAATACAAGTTTCTGATATACAGAAGCATCTTGATACAGAACAAGTGCCTCTCCATAACTAATGATAAAATTATTATTGATTGGATTTTCCCTCAAGTGTTACAACAACTTTGAGTTTCTTAAACTAAAACACTGAGTAGCACCAAGTATAATAGTAGAAGTTATTATTTCATAACTCTGGACATTAATACCACCAAATTACAATAATCGCTAAATGAGGTAAGCTGATTGTTGTTCGTGTTTTATTAATTAATCACATATATAACATTAATGAGTGATTATGATAAATATAGAACAAACGTGTCAATTAAAAATAATCTTTCTATTTAAGGTTGTTCTTTTATCTTTGGCTTCATAAAAGCTGTTATGATTCACATGATGTGCTTTATTTGAAAAATATTTCTGATTTTTTCTTACCTGATTATCCTTCTCAGTACACTTTATTAACAAGAAGAAGACCTCTAGGCGATTGTGGAGAGTAAGTAATCCTTTAATAGCAGTATTACAAAAATTCAATACTGTTTAAGGCAAAGTATTTCAGACAATCAGTTAAGCTTCACAGTTTTAAATTTTTGGCATACATATGAACATTTTTAACTTTGCAAGTAAACCATTGGTTAAAAACCGAAAAATATTTGTTTAGTAGAAAATCAGTCAATTTTTTGAGACTTTTACATTATCACCCTCTTGCAATCATAGACACAATATTGGTGGGAATATTTTGCTTTATGCTCACAGATTTTAGGCAAATTAATTAGCTTAAAAATGTGTTCATGTTAGTTTAGGTTAGGATCAGGGGTAGTATATAAAACATAAGTTATTGGTCATGAATTCAGTACTCCCAGAAAATGTCCCTAGAATAAATATTCTCAGACATCCTTATCATCCTTTTCATTACCCCCATCCTCCAACAAGAACTTTTAATAGAATTCAATCTTTATCTTAGCATCAGTGACCTACAAACACTCCGTACTGCCTGCATAGAGGGAGACATTCCCATAGAGTAATATACATCTTCTAACACAAGTGTCAATTCTCCAGATTTGTTTTTAACTGGGCATCACCTTCAACATACACAGATTATGACTGAAACAAACTTAAAGAACAAAGTTAAATTTCCACATCATAATGATGGCAAAATCAATTTCTCTATGTTATGAACAATTTCAAAGAACGTAGAATTGATATTGTCTATACCAAAGTGTTCAATGATTTTGGAACAGATACTTGTGATAATTTTACTTCCATATTTTAAGTTTGTTGCAAATCATAATCTGCATTCTTTCAATGGTGATCCCATTTTAACAAGGATATCAATTGTATCCTTAGAAACCACAATACCAAAGTTATTTGATTTCATAAAACAAGGTCTAAGTGTACTAGTAAAGTTATGCATAATAATAAGGTGATAAGAATATTGTATCTTTGTGTCATAGTCCTGTTAAAATAATTTTTATAAAGAACCTAGATGTAGAGACAGAAAAGTAAGTGACATTTAGTACTCATAATGATATATGGACCTAAATGATTTAAAATGTTGGGCTACGTTTCAAGAGACACTTCTCTCATCATGTGGCAGTGAGATCTGTGAAAAAAACTTTTTTCTAGTTTTAAAACTGACAAATACCAATATCCTCTGGATACAAACTATATAATATTTAATTGTGAGTACCAAAAGTTCTTTGAGATAAAACATAAAACATTGATCATTTTTGTATATGATAATGAGTATCATGTCATGTGCTGTGTTCTTGTGTAGTACACATAACACATCTTTTCTCTTGTCAATACAGTATTCAGTATGCAAAAACATTTCTCACTTGTTTACCACACAGACCTTTGTTGCTTTTAAAAATAATTTATTTTTCAAATTTTCAAATTTTACAACATAAACTTCCATCCACTTACAAATGTTCAGCAAAAAAAAAAATTTATGGCAAAATAATTACTACATTTTAAAACGATTATATCATCCTACGAACAAAGTGATTTTGAGTGAACAAAAGAGAATATTGCTACTTTAAAAACTTTTATTACATGAGAAATAAATGTGCAACAAAGAATTAAAACAAGTCAATAAGCTAAAAAGTTATGGCACGTTCGTGAAATATGGAAAGTGTAAATTATTTATGTGTGCAAAATTTGTTCAACATATATATCGGTCTTCATTTTTTTATTTTTTTATTTTTTTTTCCATAATACAAAATCTTTAGCACTAAAATCTACTACAAAATTCAGAAACATTTAGTAATAAGGCTTGAACTTGGTTTCTTATATAAAACGATAACACCTCCCTTGAAATGAATAAAATCACTACATATTTCCCAAGAGGTTAATTACTAGAAATATACAGGAAAATAAACTTGGTAAACACTGGTAACACCCTGTTGGTTCATAAAATAATAAATAAAAGTTTCTAATAAGACGTCCAGGTTAATCACATAGGTGTCAAAGGTTAATCACACAGGTGTATGATTTAGGATTTATTGATACAATTAAAGATATAGGTATATCTATGTATGACAGTCATGTTCATTTCTAGCAGTTGTTGACGACCTTATTGAATCCTGGATCTCCTCCTGACATATTTATATATTTACTAACAAGATGTGAGTTTCAGAAAATTAAATAGCTATTCTTAATATTCTTCAATTTTAATAGGAAAACATATTTAGTTCTGAAATTTGCTTGAATACAAAAATACAAAAATATTTTAACAGAAAAAGCAAATTGGCATACTTAAATGCATATTTGTCAGAGCCAATATGATCTCTAATATATTTCCAAAAGTTATGCTCACAAGGGTGAGTTAAATAATTTTTATTTTTATTGTTATTTTTTTATATTTATTCTTTTATTTTCTTGACATTTCTATCATCATAGAAAACAACTGATAAATCCTCTGAATCTGATAAAATTTATATCCACATAACTTTTCAATTTGTAGCAAATAAAAAATACATGTTTTGAATTTTAAACTTTCCCAGAAAGAAAAAAATAAACACCATGGCGACAGAACATGGTTGTAAACAATAATATTAGAAACGTTGAATTAATTATATGTTTAGTTAAGAGTTTTATGAAAGAAAATAGTGGATTGGAATATATGTATGTATAGAAGCGATATACTTCAACATGTTTTGTCAACATTTTGTCAACAACAACAAAAAATTAGTAATTAGATGTAAAAGTATCAACATCAAATAATTTAACAAAAGTTCACCTAAAATAATTACTACCAATAATCAAGAATCAAAACTGCCCTTCATGTTGTTTGATCCTTAATCCTGTGTCCAAAATCATCAACATTATCTCCTAATTTATGCTAATGTATTGTCAATGTGTATTTCTCTTTGATAGTTATGTTTAAAAAAATGCACCTTTATTTCACAACCAAAACATGATGATGATGAGATGATTTTACTAACGAAGGACCTGATTATCATGTCTCCATCAATTCTGTAAAAAAAAGGGAATGAAGCCAGCTAATTAATTGCCATAACAAACTTGTTTCTAGTGTCTTTATTCTGGGAAGTGAGAATAATATAATGAAAAGTAAGTTGTTATTCTTGTCTCTGTTACTCATTACACTAACATTAGATGGTTACATCACCACTTATTACTGAAAATATTTTGACTTGATGGCCTCAAATAAACTACAAAAAGTAAACATGTGTTTGCAATGGAATAACAAAGCCAATGAACACAAGATTTATATTCTTATTTAACATATATATTTTCACATGTATGTCCATCTATAAAGCTGCCCCTTATTTATTAAATATGTATTAAATATATAAATTTGAAATGCTCAAAATAAAATTTTATTATTAACTACAACCAAACCATCTTCCATTTCATTTCAGTTCTTCTTTCTTTTTCTTTTTCTATGTTATATCAAACCATTAATTTGTTTTCATTTTTCAAATTAGTTTAAAAATTCAAAAACAGTTACAAAATTTCCACTGGCAAGATTAACAAAACACTAGCACAAACACATATTAACTTTATATTCATTGCTTTGTCTACTGTATACTACTGTAAAATTTCAGTGAACAAAATGTAATTGTTGGCTGTCTAAATAATTAATCATCACATGTTTAAAATATAATAATATTTATAATTTAGTTTATTTCACTATTCCTATAACTCTAAACATTGTACAGTTTTAATGGAAAGCTAGTTTTTTTATACACTATTTCATGATCTCAGAAAACAAGAGATATAATTAATTATCACTCTCCATCGTAGAAATTGCAAATCTTGTGGAGGTAAACTATTTATGAAGGCTTTGACCAGAGAAAAAGTGAAAATATTTTTTTATTAAGCCAATTTTTACTTTGAGAAATATTATTCGGATACTTGAATGTAGGACAAAGTTTCCTTTGAAGAAAGTAAAGAAATATTTTGCACTTTTTCTCTGGTCAAAACCTTCAGAAGTAATCAAAGTTTATACGAAGACATGTGCACACAGGTCATTTCTGAGATCGTGAATTGGTGTATTGAAATAATCCATCGAAAAAATCAATTCTTATTACTACACTTTTTCAGTCTTGTTATTATAATTTGCTATTATTATTAAGTACTTTTTTGTTTTATATTTACAATTATTAGTCAGTCAAAAGTCATGCATTCTATTTTTATATCCTGTTAGTTTTATCTTTTCATATTCTCTAATCGTTTTTATTACCATAACATTTTAATACTGTTTACTATTCACATTTTAACTTTTTTTTTAAATTCACAAAGCTAACAAAAATATCTCATTAATAATTAAACATATTAGCTATAATTAAGATCTTGTTAATTAAAAATATGAGTTAAGAAACAAGGAAAGTATATCTTATCAATACCACTATAATAACTAACATATCAAACAGAGAGAAAACACCACAGTCATTGACTCCATGTAAATAAATCATAAAAATATATCAAACTAAAAGCAATCTTCCAAGGAACAGTATAAAACTAATTATAATTGTCACAACACCATAGAGATCTATTTCCTCCACCACAATGTAGAATGATAAAATAACATTAATATCAAACATACCTTTGTACAACATTGCTGATAAGTTGTTCTTAAAAGATATTTATACATTCAGAGCATGATGACATAGTCATTTCAAAGATTCAAATATATTACAGTTAAGAGTGCATCTGAATTTCAAGTATTTCTAAAGTAGTTCAAGTTTCCAAAACATATGTGTTAATCTAAATATAGCAACATAAAGAATACACATTTTGCCAAATTTACAAATTGTTTCTCAAACAACAAAAATGATGTCTTTATACAGTATTCATCATGATAATTATGCAACATGACACCCAAAGTTAGAAGAATAAAGATATAAAATATAGTAAACAGTTCAGTTGCTGATAGCAAGAAAATATTATAACAATTCTGCAAAGATGTATTACTCTTATGTTTATCTTGTCAAAGGAGGCTTCTTGGGAAAATGGATTGTAAATATTTTAACATAAAATTCCCTTTTAAATTTCTGTCACATCAGAATCTAGAATCTAGATTATCTATTGATTTCAGTGGCTGGTACCCAGTGGGCACGTCATGGTCATACAATGTTGAAACAACATCTGTAATGTTTCTTTGACATTGTGTGACCATGGTATGCCCACTGGGTAGGGTATTAAAACATTTTTTGAGAGTATGTTACAAGCACGTGGCTTATTATATATACATACCAAAAAAGTAAAATTGTTTAAAAGTTATTTTCTATTAAGTGTTAAGGATACTGTATCCACACACATGTTCAGCATTTTTATAATTAATTTGATATCTTTAAGTAATTTATATATAAAAGTATGTATTTTCTGAATCCTGAACAATTTATCTACTTTACTAAATTACCTTAAGTGCTGTTAAATTCGCACAGAACAATTTTTCGCGCGTCTTTAAATTCACGCATATTAAATTCACACAATGAAAATAGAGATATTTGCGCGTTCTTAAATTCGCGCATCTAAAACAAGTGTTTTAACGTAAATACTTAAGAGAGTAGGCGCAAAGACAAGTAAATCAAGGAGATTAAGTTTGCACATCAAAATATCTTTCTAAAAACCTATAAAAACCTATAGCAAACAGAAGATTTTGAGCTTTTGTGATGTTTATCATTAGAGTTGATGTTACTATTTTTTTGGCTGAAATTCAGGAATTTCTCCTTTTTTGAAAAAAAAAAAAGAGCAATCCCTGGTGCGCAAAAATTATTGCTGCACGAACTTACCTGCACTTAAGGTAGTTCTTTTTTATCTCAGTCTTGGTAATGAATAATTAGACCCGAAGGCGGCAGATTACACGCCATAACCTCTGTGCGTGTGCGGTAAAAGCGATATATCATGTACTGAGAACAAATATTTCTTTCGTCTAAACAATGTTTTACAGAGTACTCACATACCACAAACAAAGATTTCCTTCAACAAACCACTGTTTTACAATGATTTTACATACCGTGAATGAAGATTTTATTTCTTAGAATAGTTGTTAGGATACTGTTTTACAGAATTTCCACGTACTGCAAACAAAGATTTCCTTCATCAAAAAGTACTGTCTTGCACTGATCTAACGTATCACAAATAAAGAAAAATGACGAGAGCTTCTTATAATTAAAATTATTCAAATGTTTTAACATGAGAAATTTCATTCGTAGAATGTAAAATTGCTGCAAAAACCATGTTTTAACATAAGAAATATTTGTCCCTGTCATGTTAAAATTGCAGTAAAACAAGATTTTTAATGTAAGATGTCTTCATTCCTATTACATAAATTAGCCATAAAAACTTGTTTTAATGTTCATTCATGTCAGTGTGCGTGATGTACTATGATTTTCTTAATTTAAAAAGCTATTATGCATGAATTAACAGCAATAGAATTTTGAGAAAGATAAAGGGCATTTCCTTTATCATTTACCATATATGCCCTCCTTTAAGTCGTCCCCTGAACCATTTTTATTTAATTCTATAAAAGGGGGGTTGACTTGTACATGGGGTACATTTTACACATCATAACTTTGTCAAAAATAACTCTTATTAAATGAACTGTCTTCGTTAAAATACATAATACACGTACCATTGCTGTATTATTTTCCAAGCGTGAGCCGTATGAACATTAAAAATAAATTATTATTAATAATCAAATCAACCTGACTAAAAACCATCTCTTTAAGTTGCGCATTTATATTAATTTATGAATAATGAAAATAAAGGGAAAAAATACGTTTTATTCTAAACAAGGACGTGTTTATATGAAAGATCTTTAGAATTTTCAAAACATCAACGGGCACTCAATTTTATAAAAGAATGATATGTGATATAAAACATGTGATATAAAACATGTGGCAAACATTAATATAATATAGCAACATGCTAGACTTTTTTGTTATTCAGTAATTAACAGAATTAAATGTTTACTGAAAGTATGTGTATAAATAACAACATGCACTAACTATCCTTAACAGGTAATTTAATTTATTATCTATCACAGGGGTAAACTTGTAAGGTGATTTTCTCTTGAAGTTCATATTCATTTATATGAATGAACGCCACACATGTGCATAATATATTTCTTTTTTAATAAACATTGTAGAAGTATGAGACAGTTCAAAAGTCGCACATGCATATTTTTCTTTTTTTAATGTCCCTTGAGTCTAGCAATTAGAAAAAGTTTTATGTCTCAGCAAGAAAAAATAAGAAGTAAAACTTCGCTTCTTACATATTCTTGGTTTCAGGAAATAGAGAAGCATAATAATACAACAATAAGCATTCTATTATTTATTATCATCGCGAGTTAATATATTTCTGTCTATGTACTGTACTTTTAAAACTATAACAAATCCTTTAATTTAATAACGATATAATTTTATTTTTAAAAGCACCCAGGAGGAGTCTAAAAACATGATAAATAATAAAGTTTAAAGTTTAACCTACCAATTTCTTATGTAGTGATAAATAATGTGTCTTGAACTTAATTTTCAACTCACGATTTCCACTGCGGACTTACCATTTGTGAAAATATGGTTAGCTATTTAAACTTGTATAATTGGCTAACTTGGCAAGCATAAAAACTTAGTAGGGAGCCAACTTGGGGGTTAAAATAACTTATTTAAAACAAGATGGGCTACCTGTGCACATTGTTGGATTGCAGAAAGACAAGTTTTTAGCATAACGAAGTTATTACATTTGTGCTGTTAAAAACGTAGTCGACTTATACATGGGATATATCTTAAAATCAAATTTAGTGCTCTATATTTTGGGGGTTGACTTATACACAGGCATATACGGTACTTCTGGTTCATGGAAAGGTGCTTGGCATCTAGATAGCCTGTTTATTTTTATAAGAATGTAGTTCATGGAATTATATAATACATGAGCTGGTGTTTCTTTTAAAATAGAAACAATAAAAACAACACTTTTTACTTCTTCAGAGAAGCATCTGATTTATATATGTTTCTCTGAAGAAGTAAAAAACGTTGTTTCTATTGTTTCAAAGTAACAATCTTTTTCTTCTAACATTATTCCCTGCCTCTTTTAAAACTTTTTAATATTTTTATCTTGGTACAGCTCTTGTATTGATCATGCTAAAAAATAAAGGCTTTTTTGTGACATAACTAATGATAACACTACCTTTCGCTTTCTAAGACATGAAACAGGGAAAAGGGTTATATTTTCTTGAATTTTCTTATTTGGAGCTTATGAGGGAATAGTTGAAGTTTGATGTGAGGTGTAAAATGGAGGGTTACATTATAGCTGTGAGTGTATTAATTTCTTCACTTTAACCAGAAAAGAGCAACATATGAAATAAATAACTAAGAATGATTTAATAGCAAATTTAACTAAATATAGACACTGAGTGGGCTTTTGAGGGTTACACAGTCCACAACCATAATGGGGTTGAAAAGCTGATCTCCAATAATTTCATGGTTAACATTTCATTTCACTTGAAAGGAGTCTTTTTTGTATAAAGGACCAGTAGATAAATAATTCTAATTTAATGTGTGATGTAAGTGTGAAATGGAGGGTTACAACATCTGAGTAAGTGCATTTTTTAGTTATGCAGAGTAAGTACTTGGGAATCTTCAATAAAATTAATATAAAAAGTTTATTAATTAATCAGTTCCAATATTAATAGTTGTAAACATTGTATTAGGTTTGTTTGTGAGGGTTACAGCTCTTGATAAAATACATTAAATGTATATGTTTGAATCCGCACTCTTTCATAGTTTAATTATAGTACATTAAGTGCAAGTATCAGTTCATCAGAATGAATGAAGTTTTTTCCTCCTTGCTTTTTCTTAATCTACAAGGAGTAAGTTGATACAAACGAAGCACATGTCTAGTGAGAAAGAAACATACGCGTTCAAAATGTGAGAGAATTTATCATAAAGAAACATTCTATAAATCACATGTTATTACTTGCAATGGCTTGAAAGCTTCCCATAGAAACAAACATTATTATGACCAAGAAGGGTGAAATCATAAGTAATAATGTCATTAGTTAAAACGAGACAAATAAAGGACTCTTGATTTCAGATCAAGACTTTGTTTATATATTGTGTTTTATTGAAAATAGTATTTAGCTGCTTAATAGAGACTAAGGCTACTTTTTATTTGTTACCCATGTACAGGGTTCGAAAATCTGGCTTACGTGCTTACGTACGTAATCGAATCATTGCATTTTTCGTCGTCACGGAAGAGTAGGTTCTAGATCGCTAACGCGAACGTAATTGAAAATAACCAATTATGCTTATGCCAAGTACTTACATATTTTTACCATGGCTCCTCCCTCATGTATTTTAAATCAAAATATTTTTTCTTTTGAAATAAGAAACACAACTCTTGTTCTAAATAGAAAGGATGCTTCCGTATTTTTGTCTAGACATCAATCATGTCATCACTTATTTAAAATGATATCGCCCCATAAGCCTTTGCAAAGTTACATAAGAATTTGTTATTCCTGAGTCGCGCATGCATATCTTTTTTTAAATGAAAAACGCATCGGTTGACTTACTTAAACTTATCTTCAATGAATTTTTTAAGAATTTATTCTTCATCCCCCCAAAGAAAAACATGCACCGGGGACCCTGTGATGAATGACGGTACAGATTTGAACATTATATGTTTGCTGTGTTTTTGAAAGGTTAACCCTATTTCACATGGGGGGGGCTCCCCCCAGTCACATGTAATTATGTTTCTCTGGCTAGTTACGTTGGCAAATTATTCACGTAAGAAAGATTATTATTTTACTTACACCAACGTAATCGTCGGAATTCAAGATTTTCGAACCCTGATGTATATATTTAGACCTTCTCAATAGAGTACATGTATTTCCAAAGAGATAAGTATAGTTTATTGTTACAGTATATTTGTTTAATTTTAGTCTTTATACTAGTTGAAATATTTTTCCTTTATATATGATCTATAAAGTGCTACTGCGTAGTTATCCTCAAAAATACATTAGGTTCATCTTTTAATTTTACCTGTCACAAATAGTAAGAATTCAATTTTTAAATAATGCTAGAACTTGAGTATTGAGAAATTTTATAATTTCAGTGACAAATGTAATCCTTAATAACAAACCCAAATAATTTCCTACTTTTACCCTAGTACACAGAGTTCACTTTTATCCAAATCTAAAAATATACTTAGTAATGGTTCATATATATGAAGTCATTTACCTATTACTTGCCTTATTATGTTATTTAGAATAATAGTTGAGTAACCCTCCTAAACGAACTTAATTAGTTTTTATTTGATCATCTTAAAATTTTCAATAATTTTTCTACCTAAAATAATAAAGAAGTTGACCTGATAATATATACTTGGTGTAAAATTGTGGAATATAATTTGAGTGAAAATTTCAACTCTGGTGTAACACTCAGAGACACACCTAAACCACTTTTTTTTACCTAAAGCAGAAAGTTAATTTCACGAAGTTACCTTGACAAAGTTTTCTTTTGAAATAAAGGTATCTATCTAATAAATAACAGGGTACGATATTACGATCGGACGTCGGACAAAAATCCGATAGTAAAAGCCTGAATCCGACAGTAAAAGATCCA
>JANTOQ010242920.1:0-13528 GCA_027564595.1 Bythotiara depressa | reverse complement strand
GATTTCATATTTCTTCGGATCTAGAAGAGGTCTAGTGTTAAGAATTTGTATGTAAACTCTTGTTATTGAGGTGCTTCGATTGAAATTAAAATGGTTGCATGTAGTTAATGAAAAGTACTTGGAAAAAACACAATTTCTTGGAGGATAAAATAATTTACCTCTAGTATGAAAGTACCCCCTGAAACTAAAATCTAAACACAATTTACAAAAATGTTTTCTTACACAATAACCTAAAAACAACAGAAAACTAATTTAGAACGAAAATTAAAAAAAAATCCAAAAAAAATCCAAAAATTTTTTTTAACCCTTTTTTCCAGGTGGAAATTACCCCCTGAAAATTTATTTTTTCCAAGAAATGAATTAGGCCATTGTGAAGGTAATAAAAAAATATTAAAAGTCACAAAGTTTCAAAGAAATTGAACAAGCCAATAAAAAGTTATGAAATAATATGTAACTGTAACTAAATGTGAAAATGTTTTTAAAAAGTACTTGTTTGATTCTTACCTTTTTGATATTCCTTTCGTAATCATCAAAGAAGGTACTCTAAAAGGGAAGGTCAGGTCAATCACTAGCAGCAAAGTTAAAGCAGCGGTGACAACAATAAATAAAAATACACAAACTTATCCAATCAGTGCCTGGTGTCCCTGGAAATGGCTCAAATCATTACTTATTTAATGGTTGTTACGCTTTTTCAGGGGATTAATTATTCCAAATAAAGTAAAATTATAAAGATTTCCTATAAGAAAGTAAGAATGTTTGTTACTAAAGTAACAGAAAGTAACAGGGAGCGCTAAAGGTTAACAGAAAGTAACAGGGAGCGCTAAAGGTTAACACTTTAATGTTTCCCGAAAGGTTAGTCAATTCTTTGCTATTTTGCTTTTACCCCCTGGTTCCTCATAAAATTATAAAGGTTTCCAATGGGAAGTTTGATATAAGCAGGAGGTATGCTTATGCATTCAAGGTTTAAGACAGATAAACTTACTATTGGAAAGTCTCGTAGCTGTTGTGGTGTCAATGACTGTATTTCTTTTTTATCTTTCTCAAAGTCAGGAGCACGAAAGTAACATAAACATCGTCTACAAAAAATAAAAAATAAATAAACACCAATTACTCAAGGAATGACAATTTACTGCAATTTGATTGGCTGTTGAAAAATATCGCTGGAAGAAAGTAGAGATCGATTCAACTTATTTTCTTGGTAGTAAGGACTAAATTAAAGAAGTCACCCATGCGTAGAATAACAGCAAGTGGGATTCGATTTAACGCTATTAATGCTATGCCTTCTGGGGACCATTTCCATAGTTGTCTTTTTGTTTGTGCGTATGTCCCCGATTTTGCTATCTTTTTGTTTATATATCTATTTTTGTGTGTTGATGTTGTAAATGATTACACATAAAAAAAATTGCTATAGATACATATTACCATCGGTATATTTTTTCTACGACAATACAGTAGACAATAAACAGAACAATTACTTATAATTTATTAATTTGCTTATTTACTTATTTTAATCTAATAACACGTGCCAACTTACTTTAACAAATACGTAACTTTTTCCAACAACGCTCCCTTGACATCCTGTCCTTCCGCCAAATAAGTTCCATTCTCTTCCATCTTCTCGTCGTGATTTACATGATTGGTTGTTGGTTTTTCACTATCTGCTGACATCTAGAAGAGAAAGGGGGATGGCTATTTTTAAAGTGACCACGCCCATTTTTCAACTCTCCAAATAATTATAACGTGTTTTTATGAGATTTTTATGAGATCAAGAATTTGTTGAAAGAAAATTTATTCAACCGGTTGATGTCATGTTACTTTTCACCTTCGTTACCAGTGTGAATTTGAAAGGTGCTACCTGTAAGTTGCCAAAGAAACTAAGAAATAACTTACATTGTTTATTTAACCCAGGTGTTTCTAGATAAAAGCTGTTCTTATTTGCTTCTTGACTATACTAAACACTGCAGGTAGTTGAACTGAAATTTTTAAAAAGATTTAATACACCACCATCAAATTGGTAAATTATCATAGCTGGTTGTATATTTATTTAAATATTTGTTTGTTAAACAACCGTTGACATGATTTAGAAAAAATATAATTCCATTAGTTAAAAAAAAAGAAAGATTTGGAGAGCCAAAAATGTGGCCGTGGTCATTTTTAACTCTCCACTTAGACAGACTCAGAGAAAGGTAACGTGGACTTCGATTGCCAGTTTAAGGATGCTGCAGGAGTTCAGGATTCTTTCAATGTATTAACGTAGTGTCCCCGGAATTAATAGAATCATTACTTATTTCTTAGCAAGTTTGCGTTTGCCAGGGGTAATATAAGAGAATATAATAAAGATGGTAAAAGTCCTCCCTGCTTTTTCCTGTAATTATGAAAATTTCAAGGTTATTATTTATAACAGTCAGTGTGATATATGGATGCATATCAATATAACCAAGGAAGTTAAAACTCTCCGTTATTTTCTTACTTGACGTGTTTTTATGAGATTTTTATGAGATCAAGAATTTGTTGAAAGAAAATTTATTCAACCGGTTGATGTCATGTTACTTTTCACCTTCGTTACCAGTGTGAATTTGAAAGGTGCTACCTGTAAGTTGCCAAAGAAACTAAGAAATAACTTACATTGTTTATTTAACCCAGGTGTTTCTAGATAAAAGCTGTTCTTATTTGCTTCTTGACTATACTAAACACTGCAGGTAGTTGAACTGAAATTTTTAAAAAGATTTAATACACCACCATCAAATTGGTAAATTATCATAGCTGGTTGTATATTTATTTAAATATTTGTTTGTTAAACAACCGTTGACATGATTTAGAAAAAATATAATTCCATTAGTTAAAAAAAAAGAAAGATTTGGAGAGCCAAAAATGTGGCCGTGGTCATTTTTAACTCTCCACTTAGACAGACTCAGAGAAAGGTAACGTGGACTTCGATTGCCAGTTTAAGGATGCTGCAGGAGTTCAGGATTCTTTCAATGTATTAACGTAGTGTCCCCGGAATTAATAGAATCATTACTTATTTCTTAGCAAGTTTGCGTTTGCCAGGGGTAATATAAGAGAATATAATAAAGATGGTAAAAGTCCTCCCTGCTTTTTCCTGTAATTATGAAAATTTCAAGGTTATTATTTATAACAGTCAGTGTGATATATGGATGCATATCAATATAACCAAGGAAGTTAAAACTCTCCGTTATTTTCTTACTTGCTATTACTAACAAAGAGATATTTTTTACTCAAGGCCTTAGTTGTGCTGGTATATTTTGCCCAATATACAACAAAAAACACCAGAAAATTTAGATTGCCGGTAAAAAATAAACGTTCCGTAGGCAAATCATAATAGAACGAAATAAAATAAGAGAATAGAACAGAACTTATTAATATGTCAAGTCACAGGAGATATGTCAAGGACTAAATATCAAACAGTAGTCTTAAAGCAGCTTATTGCGAACGTTTATGAACGTAAAGAAAACCAAACTTAAAGATAAACCTTTTACTCAAATGGCAAGGTGACGCAAATATAACTTACATCGCGAATCCTCAAGGTAGGGTCTGTTTCATAAAACCTAAAAAAGATAATGTTGTAGCATAAGTTGTTGTTGGTTTCCAAAAGAAACTTTATGAACACGTGCGGCTAAAAGAATGCACGCATACAAAATCAAACAACAACTAGAGTGCAGGAAATACAATAAGCAGACAAAAAATATTGTCTTCAGGGATTGGGCACATATGCTGGTTGGCAAATATTCGCTAATTTTATTTTGCTAATATCTGAAGAACTACTTTATATTAGAAAACAAAACATGCTAGAATGGTAGTTCATCACTAAATACATATTTTAGAAAAACAATTACAACACCCGTAACTAGTTCCAGACCGATGCAGCAAATAATGGGTTGACGAAGAGCCGCAAATATTTTTTAATTAACTAGTTTGCTGTTTACGAAATATATAGGGGTCTAGAACTAGTTTCAGGTGTTCATAATTCAATAATTTTCTCTCTCTGGAATATGTATTTAGTTATGAACTTTAGCTGTACCATGTTTTGTTACTTAATATCAAGTAAGTTCTCGAGATATTAGCAAAATAAAATGAGCTAATATTGGCCTTATCATATGTCATAAATTTCATCTACGAGGTCATCAAGCTCAAGCAGAAAGAATGTCAGAAGTCAAGATAGTTCTATTTTTCAATATCTTGAGAACCGTTAAAGATTTTTACGAAAATAAAAATATGGTTTCATCATTTTCAAAGCTCTTTCAAACAGGTAAAAATATGGTTTCATCATTTTCAAAGCTCTTTCAAACAGGTTCAACTTGATTTATTTAGTGGACAATCCCTTAAGGCCATCCATAAAAAATTGTTGGTTTGCTGTAACCATACCGACCTTCGTAAAATTCCCCTAGTGTAAATATTTTTACACCATTTTTTTAACTTATATTTAATGGAGTTTTTCGCACACAAAAAAATTCCTACCTACCGACCCAAACTGAAAATCCAGCCAGGTTAAAGTAAACAAACAGTTTCTTAACGATGGCCTAACCTTTTACTACATGCTGTCCCTGAAATCAAACCATTAGTCACAGCCTTCTACAGGGTTTAATTTCTTGGAAGTGATAAGCAATTAAAATTTTGTAAAAGCTTTAAGACTCACAGCGTTTTCATATAATTATAACACTTTTTATGGAGAAATTATTATAGCTAGGGGGTTGCATGTTCATGCATTATAGGGTTAATATCAAAAGTAAAATTTGTAAAAATGGTTAAAAATGATTTACTCACCATTTGTCAAATTTATCATGGGAATGTTTCTCAAATTTCACCCTTACTCTTAGTGTGGCATTTTCACCGGATTTCTTGTAAGCAACAACAGTCCCACCATACCTAAAAATAAAACATATTTCACATGTTAATCATACACATATGCAATTGTAGCTTGCAAAATTTGAGAAATTTGTATCCGCCGTCAGTTGTAAACATGAAAAGTGCATTTTATATTTAGTTCAGCAAATCTGAAACTTCACTTGGCAGATTGAAGCATTATATTTTAATAACAATTATCTGACAAACCGTGATGGTAACAAGTTGGTCTGAAATATTTTATTAATAAGGCCTTATTACTATCAATTCCAGTTTTATTTTATTTCGTTTCATGAAAAAGCAACTTAACTTATTCTCCATAGCAACCACCATACATTTTATAATTCAATTCGGCAAACTAATGGCCGACACAACATTTATTCATATTCACACCATTCATCAGCAAATGCCTAAGAGAATGTCATGTTCGACAATTTGTGAAATTATCACAACAAAATCACAATTACTACCGGTAACAAAGAATCCAAAAGAATTTTAAGTTGTTTAATGTGTTTAATTTAATTAACATCTTCTACAAACAAGCACGTAAACTGCGACAATGCTTTGTACGAAAAGTATTTGGTAAAATAAATGTAAATAGCATGTCTTAATACAGGATTTGCATTTGGGCAGCGGTAGCCACCCCCAGTGGGGTCAAGGGGCAAAGCCACTGTCATTATGTCTTTGGTGTCTTAAAAGTGCAAATCTACCACTTTTTGGCAGCATTTGTATGTATATTGCAACTCAGCATTTGTATGTATATTGCAACTAAGTAAAGAAAAACCGTAAAGAACAGCACAATAATAAATTAAATGGACATTTTTTATTAATTTGGGCATTCAAATTTCGGTGCCCAATAGTGCTTTTCCCTATGGAATATGTCCTGTATTAGCCCCTGCTTAAAATTCCACATTCATCAATACCAACAGAGAATTATCATTTACTAACCATGTATTATGCATTTTAGCTTCCACGTTGCATTTTAATGGATAAATAGAACTAGATAAGATTTCTATAGCATCATCTGCAGATGAGTCAGATACGTGATCTCGGGAATGATTAACAACACTTCCTTTCTTCTTCTTTGTACTGTCACCACTTGCTTCTTCCTTTACTGATGAACGGGATGGTTTTGGTGACGGTTCCGCTTTGCGCTTGCTAGATTTATCGTTATCTACATTTTTAGTAGGAGTTTTGGTACGTGGTTCCCGAAGGTCAGTCATAGTGGGTGAAGAAATAGAATTTCTTTTAGATTTAGCAGGAGGAGGAGAGGGTGACTTAACCCTACGTCTACGTTTCTGTGGAGGTGGAGAAGGTGATTTTGTTTTTCTACGTTTTTGTGGTGGCGGTGAAGGCGATTTAGCTTTACGACCTGTACGTGAAGATTTCGTTGTTTGTGCAGGTGCAGGTTCAGGTGATGGAGATTTCTGCTTACTAGCTTTTGGTGGAGATGGCGCTCTTCTTGATCTAGTTGGTGGTGGTTCCGGACTGGGTTCCCTCTCCCTTTGTCTCTTTTTAATTTCTGATTGTTTCTAAAAATTGAGTTTTATATGAGTGTCAATATAATTGTTTCCCATAATGCAGGCAGTATGTTTCATTTGGATGCACTACAAGCACAACTCAGAAATCTACGTTTTTCTTCAAAACAGATTCCTCTCAAACACCCTGAATTAATTGTGAAGTAATTACAAAGATTACCTTTGACCTCTGAAAGGCAGTGTAGGCATAAATTTGATTGGAAATGAAATGTTTATGTGTGTGCAGTAATTGTGTACTAAGCCAGAAAAGTTCCTCTTCTTATCCATCTTATATGTCTGTTTTGAAATATATGTATATTAGCAGACAAACTCTGAAGTCAAAATATTGAAATTTTAAGCCTACTAGACGTGTCATACATAAGTTTCTCTAGTGGTTTTTAATATTTCAACTGTAGGACAGTTATGTCATTTTGGTTATAACTTGTTTGAGGAAAGGCTTTCTTAATTTATCCCACATTGTTTTCATGAAAATGAGATTTCAAACAGCGATAGAATATTATTAACTGGTCCTTTGATAACAAGATTTTCAGCAGATGCATAATTTTTTATGAGTAATTCACATATTTAATTCGTTTTTTTAGGAATCAGCGGAAACAATTATTGACACCATGTGAAAATAATTTGGGGAAATGTCCAAAAGCTGATTCTTTCTCTTCCTCTAGAAAATGGTAACGGACTAGGAGTTGGCAGGCATCTTCATAAAATCATGAATACCCATGAACTTTCAGAAGAAGTCATAAATGTGTTTACAAGTTAGCCATGCATAAACATCTAGAACATTTCGGTACAATAACCTATATAGGTCAATTAAACCTTAAGGTAAACATTTAAATACCTGGCCCATTATACTAATTATTGATTTGATGCATGGTAAAATTAGCTGGTGTCTATTTAAATGCATTTGAAGTTACCTGGTCTAATTTCTCCTGTAACTTCCGAACTTCTTCAGCACGTTTGTCATCCAGATTTCGTATTTCTTTTTGTAATTTACCAGAATGAATCGTAATCTTTTGTTCAGCTTTGTTACAACTAAGAATATCATAGAAAGTATCTAGTTAAATAATAAAAAAGGGATAATATTTCAAAATAATTCTAGTTAAGAAATTGTCCAAAGAGGTGGTGCAGGTTTTTTTGGCGTTATTTCTAAGCAAAATTACATATAAATGTAATATCGATTGTCAAGGACTTTAATTAACTTTAATTAATTTAATTAATTAACCCTTAATGCTTAAGCATACCTCCTGGTTAAATAAAACTTCCTGTTGGAAACCTTTATAATTTTATGAGGAACCAGGGGTCTTATCAGCTTTTACTAAATATATTTTACATTACATTTCTAATAACTAACCCCTAGAAAAAGCAAAAAAGCAAAGAAATGACCAATGATATGATTCCTTTCTGGGGACACAATTAAAGGGTATTTACCTACTTGCTAATTAATTTGTTACGTAAAGCTAACCCAGCCATTTATCATTCCTATTCAATTGAATTTAACGTTTCCAACTTTACAAATACATTGTTTCGTTTAGATAATAGTACCACCAGAGGAAAGATTGAATGATGCAGCCATGAGAAATGCTAAATCCATTTTGGTGATGGTTGCTTCACACTTACCGACAAAGAGTTGAAAATTAATGAATAACCTTACTTTGCAAAAACTGCATCCGGATTCATAGTACAAACCCAATTGCTTGGGATTTCATAGTTGACCATTTTCCGACTAAATTGCAATTGTCTCCATTTTAAGCAATTGTCACATTGGATATGAAGAGGAACACTTATGATTCTTTTCATTCTATATTTCTGTTCATCAGAAGGATCATCCTTCCAACGTCCAGTATATCCAAAATCATCCCAAAATTTTGTGATCCCCTGATTCTCTACTTTAGAATCCTTCCAGTACTGTAGCATATGATCAGCCATGGACTTTAGTAAATGTTTATATTCCTTTTGATCAGCAAAGTCTTGTTTATTATGGGTAGGTTCTAGAACTAAATATGGGACATCCACAACTCCCACAAGTCCAGCACATTTAACACCACCTTCCATTTGTGGACCAACTTTTTCATACATTTTTATTAAACGGTTACAGTTATATATAAAGATGCCATCACAGCGTCGCCTTTCTACTTGAAAGCCGAATGTGAACGTTAAAGTCTTGGGTTCCTTTGCTGACCTAAAACAAGTAATATATAATAAAATAATGTAACACACCTCCATATGTGCCAAGTACTTAAAACATTTGCACGTAAAGGGCCCGTTACACACGATATTCTACACACGATATTCTAAAAAAAAATTTTAAAGTATTTTTCATTAAAACATTTTGACCTTGTGGCGTGAATGGAAGCGCACAATATGACAGAAATAAGGAATAACAAAATAAAGTTAGGTTTAATTACATTTGTTGTTGTTTGAGCATAAGCAAAAGAAAACGTCAACATAAATATTGGTTTGCCCTTGGATAGAAAGCCGTGAAAATAAAGGTATCTACTATACAATACTGAATGTGTAATAACCTTGTGGAATGTTTCTTGTCATGTTAAAATAATTTGTTAAATGCGAATGTGATTAAAGTTCTTCAACTCGCATATGATGTAACATGTGTTGTAGGAAACAGTCAGTATAAAGAGCATTTCAAGTTGTTTCAAAAGAAACACACTCTGAATGATTCAAAATCAATAGATTTTCATTATATACTCATTTTAGTATATCGTATGCTCATTTTAGTATATTTAATAAAATCAAACAATTTTGAGATCCCACCAGTTGAAAAAATATTTTCACAATATTTTTTGATGCACTATTCGCACGAAAATATTTTTTTAATATTGTATAATTCAGTATATTTCCAGAATATCGTTGTGTAATGGGCCCTTAAGAAGTATATTAGCATGATTTCAATCATGTAAAATATACACACCAGAAGGTAGCTTTTTATATTAATATTTTAAAAACAGAACTGGAGCTAAGAATTAAATATATACACCAGAAAATATTTTTAATATATAAAAACTTAAACTGCAGAAAATAATTAAAATGTGAATAATCTTTCTCACTATGATTCTACACTTCATAAATGAGTTACTGCTCAAAAATGCTGTTTATATAAAACTATGTACTATGCAAATAAAAACATGCAAAAAATTTACATTACTTCAGACATTAAAACAACATTTGAAATATTAACTTACTTCCTTTTTGCTTCAGCAATTCGTTTTTTAACATCTGCATCAAACTTTGCTTGATCAGCTTTCGAGACAGCAAGTTGAATAGATGTCTGAAATGAAAGAAAGTTTTCCCTTTTGGTTGTTACTTAAAATATCCATTCAGGGGATCCCTCAGAAAATCTATCAGCAGCATCTGACATGTTTTTAAGTCAGCATAAAAACACAACACCAGTTCTGCTACATCAGATAAACCACTATCCATATGTTTGCATTAAGCTTGACAGAATTTTCTACCGAAATACAAAGTGAAATTTCTTTGTCAATGTATCAATAAACTTGTGTGCATAGTCATGTCCTAAAATAACATAGAAAAACCTATGTGGAGGAGATAATTTACTACTGAAATGTAATTATTGAAGTATTTATTAATTTCTCTTCCATAACACTAATTGAATATTATTTCAAACCCTGATAGTGATAAATTACAGAAACATGTAAAACGGTGATACTTACCCTTGCTTCCTTGCTGGTAGATTTATGTTTTGAATTTGCCTCTCTAAAATAGAGGGGAAATGTTTAAAACAACTTGTCAGGGATAAAGATGTGTTTGTTGGGTTATATTAAACTATTACAGTAAATAGAATAATGAGAAACATAAATAACATACCTTGCCTGTGTTGTAAGTTCCTTGGCTTTTTCTTCAGCTAGATATGATTTAATAAATATTACACGTTAGTCATATGTTGGATATTTACGAAACTGCTAAACATGTTAAAAGCAGATTTTCCAATGAAAGAAATTCTGCACAGAATAGAATTCCTAATGGTGTCACATAAAAAGAACTGATAGAAAATATAAACTTTGTTGCAGACAATATAACATTACCAATTTTTGCAAGCTTTTCAGCATTTTCTACTTCCATTTCACTTCTTTTCTTGAACCGATTTGAAGTATATATATATGCCCTAAAAGAGAAAACGTTTTTTTATACACATGTTTCACAATATATGGATTCCTCGCAAGTATTACCAATAAGACTAAATATTATTGCTACACTAGGTATATGACCATATTTTAGAACATGTTGATGTGATTATGTATTACCTGGGTTTATAAAGGCGGCTGATTAACCTCTTGGTTTTCACCTTTTCATCCTATATAATAAGAAATGAACATGATAATTTTTGATTAAATTAAATTCCAGAATATTTGAGCTAAAATTTGGATGGAATTTGAAATTTGTAATTCACAATACCTAGTAAACATACCTCCAGCAGCTCAATAATCGTAACTTTAAGTAATCTTTAAACAAAAAGTTATTTTATAAGCAGAATTATTAAGCAACTTAGAAAAGAAAAGCTATGGATAAGAGGTTAAAATAATATACTAAATAAATAAATTCGATGAAGATTAGATGCATTATAAAACCAAAACAAATCAACGACTTACTTGAATATAGATCTTCATCCTGGGTTCACAGTATAACACACTGGCATAGGCACGAAATGAAACTCTCTCTGGTTGTATGCTGTAAAGAAGATATGGAATTTGCAGTCATAAAACTGCTTCTAAGCTGTTCTATTATGTACATGTACAAAGTATAATAGAATGAAGGCAACAGAACTCTTATATATTGTCATACACAGCATCTTAAACAGGGTTGGCACTGATTTTTATCTAAATTAAATTAATTTGGAAGAATTTGTCAGTAAATCTAATACTTTTTGGAGATTTAATAGCAAAGCAGCAAATATTTCAATTTTGTTTAGAATATCCCAAGGAGAAATGACAAAGAATCCAGTAAAGATAATGATATATAAGAGGTTGTCATAAATGTCAACAATGTATTCAATACACACCATACATTAAAACTGAAATGCCATATAAAAATATACACCAGTAAATTTTAGGAGAGATACAGAAAGATATAGAAAGCATTAGGAGATTTGAAGATATTTAAATTTTGTCTTAGTTTTGGCAACTCTGTATAAGTATAAATAAATATCAATGTTGACACAAACAGGCATAAAATACCAATAAAACACACTCAACAACACACTAAACATCACTTTATACTTATTTTGAATTTTTGATCATACTACAACACCAAATGCTGGTCCCTAGGCCCTAGGCAGCAACAAAAAACGATAACCTGGGGGTGGTAAAAGCAGTATTGATTAGAACTAAGCCTGGGGTGCATTTTAGGCTGTAATAAATTGATCTTCTGTTTTGCATGCCTAGGTCAAAACTGAAAAGTGCAATGTTTTTTAAAAAATGTAAAACCTACTCAAATGCAGTGCTGTTGTCTGTCAATAAAAAAATCAAATGCGCCAGGCTTTCCCCCTTTTCTCTTTTATATGTCTCTTTTAGTTTTAAACTTGTAATTAACTAACTAAGCTAATTAACATAACTGATAATAGAAATGAAATTGAAGACAAAGCTGTTAACCATTATTTTACATGCCAACTTCTTTATCGCATAAATATAGTACCAGTATAAAGTGCCCAGACTGTTTGTATATCTAAATATTCTCCCATTTTATACTGTTTCATTTAGACAATAAAAACAAAACATTATAACATGTCGTTTATTACGTAACATGTCGTTTATTACGAATCATTTTGATAATTTAATTATCTTATTATTAATTATATTCTCAATGAGAAGATTAGAAGACTAAAAAACCTCTTCCTGTTATGAAATCATTTTATAAACAAATTAGTATAAGGTAGCTTTTCTTGCTCAATGCTGGGATAAAAAATAAAATGCATAAATGCGCTAACTTTGAAGAAAAATAATAAAATGAGAACAACATAATTAAATGCATGTGGTCATGCAAAACAGAAGTTCAATTTATTATGGCCTTACAATTGGTATGTTAATTCACATGATAACCTCTAGGTAGTGCCAAGTCATGTGCTATGTTATTAATGTTGATATATAAGAACACATAGGGCTGGTCTATGTTTTTATACATATAACTGGCCCACAAAAGGTTCCAACCTTCGCACACTGCCCCTCTTAATTAATGTCCATTTTGCTAAAACTGGCATATTTTCAGGAAATGGGGCCACAAAATTGGCCTATTTCTCTTCTACCTGACACTGCCCTATGATTCTAAATTAGGCACTGTACATGGATTTTCTGTTACACTATATTTCTGTTAGTGTTATGTTTTATATAACAGTTCTGCAATCATTATAGCGAGAAGTATATATATCTGGTGGGTGTTTATACATCAATCCTGGTGTGTTTAATCTAATTATTAATTCCAATTATCAATCTTTAACAATTATTAGTGCCAGGGTAGACATCAAAATCACATGAACAACTCATTTAAATGGGACAATAAGTACTTACATCTCATTCTATCAGGGAAAAGGTAGACATCAAAATCACATAAACGACTCCTTTAAATGAGATATTTATATACTTACACCTCATCAATATCATATACCTCTCCTGCATGAGGGTCAGCCATAATGACGTCAGTACTATTTTTCACAACATCTAATTCTGGAAGCCCATTATCCATTAGTTTCATATTATAAATCATAATATTTGTACCTGTAACAGCAAAACAGACCAAATTAAATTTATGTATCTGTGTTCTACATGTAGTTGTCCAGTTTAAGCCGCGTTTAGTTAAAAGTTCGGTCATTGTTCGTTTTCTCCAAAAAATCTTAATGCGCAATGTGGTAATTATTAATTATTTGCTAGTAATGATGAACAACAAAGATTTAGTTTATTACCATGCAACATTTTTTTCTACAAAAAACTACCAAAATCATCTCAATCAAGGAACAGCTAAACTTGCAGATTATCATAATATATGAAGGAAGATTTTTCCACCCAATAGCATTAATCAGTAACTTCTAGGGGTAGAGAGTATGAATGAGATTTATTAATTTACTTTGTTGAGAAAGGAAGCTTTATTCAAGTATGTTTAATTGTATTCAA
>JANTOQ010242809.1:2446-13529 GCA_027564595.1 Bythotiara depressa | reverse complement strand
TATTTTCGTTTTTCTGGTATTTAGACGCTGCGCGCGAGATCCAGGAACTTGTTTCAGGTGACACCACACTTTAGCATGGGCTGGAATCAACAACTGGCTTCTCCAGTTAATAAAAAAAAATTTTTAACTGTTTATGATGACGTCACCCCATTGAATTTTCAGACTGTCAATCAAATGGTTTTACAAATTTTAGATATATACCAATCAGAAAATGTAATAATCTCGTAATCCCCATCAAAAGCGCACGGGAAATAAAATGCACGCTTTTGATACCAGACTATACGTTTTTTTATAAGCAACCAAGGTCAGGTGTTAGTAGTAATGTTGCTTACAAAATTGATGATTGTTAGCACTGATGTTGCTTAAATTGTTGCTAAGCATAGAAACACAAATGTTAATAACGACAGGCCAGGTAATCTATACATACTAGGAGTTTGTATGGCGTTATGGAACATGAAGGGACAATTATTGCCAAAAATTATGAAATGTGGAGATAAAGTATGTTAAGTTTAAAACAAATACATCGCAGAGTGCCACTATACTAATGTTTTGCTTTGAAAAATTGAGTATATGTAGTGTTGCTAGGCCCTTTAAGCTCTTAGTAGTACTGTTGCTTAACTTTTGGAAGAAATTTACCAGTGTTGCTTATAAACGTGCTGCTTACAAAAAAAAGGTGTATATAGCTTGGTTTTATAATACCTTATTTTCTTTATTATTCCCTTAAATTTATAGTAGTTTTAGAGTACTCTATCTCACAATGAGTGACTGTCTTATTATGGACCTGGTCCTAAATATCCGACCCGGCGATAAAACTTTCTTTCATTTTTGCCCAATTTTGCGTTTTTGTAGAGGCCTGGTAAATAATCAAGGTAACATATACATATTTTTTTATTTTTTTTATTTTACAAATAAACTGTTCCAATTGTAGCTTGATGTGTGGAGAGAAGTAAGTGCTCCCGGCCACACTGCTGACATCCACGTTAAATCTGGAGATGTTGCTACCCTGACAGAAATGTTAACGAAAAATAACATTCAGTTCAGCGTGATGATCTCCGATCTTGAAGATGCTGTACAAATGGAAGCAATATCTAATCAAAAGAACGCTTTTGTAACTGGTTACGATTATTCGAAATATAATCAATACTCTGAAGTAAGTAAAGTATCTAATATGTCATACCAAGTCTTGCATAACATCTTACAAATAGCCAAAAACAAATAAAAACCAAGCATGTGAGAATTATTTGTACCTTTTCAGAAATCACATAAAGTCTTGTCTGTATCAAAAATGGACTTCTAACGTAGCCCGTAAGTGTAATCTAAAACTTAAGTCACGCGAATGAGATATGTCGCATCAATTCTTATATTAAATCCCATAAACCGGATAATCCGTTTTAATAAGCACGAACTATTGCTAGTTCTTAATGTCATCGTTCTTAATGCCACCTCTATTTTTATACGCACGAGACGAGCTTGTTTTTGTTAGTTATAACGTCGCGTATGCAGGAATTGATTTCTTAAGTCACATTGGTTCCAGTTAGTAAGAAACAAGAACTTTGTTCTTAATGCGCAATTTTAGTTATTAAGTCGCATTAGGTAGACTAGATCCAGTCTGTTTTATCGGAAAATCGGTTTCATGACAATTTGCAAAGTGTTTTTTAAACATTCTGAAATATTATTACAATTCAGAAATCGAGAAAGGCTAAGTGTTAAGGATGACTAGCGGTCAACAGATGAAAAGTATATTGCATGTACATAAGAGCAAATAACCATTTCTACTTATCAACTGAAACATAAAAGAGATTTACCAGTCGCGTAAACGCGAGTTATGTTATCTGACGTTAATTCGACTTAATACAGAAGCAGCCAACGTAGCTGTTCTAAGGAAATAGGTTTTCTTAACTTTGTTGTTTCTCTTAGAAGAGCTCAATTTTCCAGCAAAGACATCATTCTCTCTTAGCACGGATCAATTTGCCAGGAAGGATATTATTCTCTCTTAGAACAGCTCATTTTTCCGGGAGATAAAATAAATATACACGCACTCAATTTACCAGGACGTATAATTTTTTATGTTGCTTGGAACAGCTCATTTTGCCAGGAAAGGGAAATCTGGTCTTTAGAACAGCTCGTTTTACCAGCAAAGTCAAATGCAACATTTCTCTGGAACACCTCTATTTGCTAGGACTGACACATCGCTATAACACCTGTTTCCTAGTACACCTCCGTTAGCTGCTTTCGTTAATAACTAGCAAGAAACATAGAAAGACGTGTGCATCTTAATGAATTTGATTAATGTGACTTAAAAACTTAACAACAAGTTCGTGCGCCTTACTACCTGGCGTTAGTGTGACTTACAAAAGATGTTCCTGCGTCTTAGTAATTGTCATTAATGCCAGTTACTAGCAGATAAATGGAATACCAGCAGAAAACTCTTCTTGCTCATTAAGAGCTAACTTCATTAAAATTTCATGAAACATTTTTCTTGTATAATCTCAATCAATAATTCACCATATTGTACGTGACGCTCCTGTTTTCCTTTTAAAGACCAGATTCCAAAACACCTACGCCCCAGACTTGTTTATAAATTTACGCGTGGTAGCTACAACGTCACTTATTATGGCGAAATTAAACTTTTCCTTAACGTTTGAATGTAGCAGCATTTGGGAATCTCGTACCTAACAGGCAGAAAAATGAAAAATGATAACTCCGCCATTTTGGATCGTATTATTCTACAATCCTACTTCTTATGATTTGCTAATGTGTTTGATGAATTTAGAAGGAGATTATCTTAGTCAATCGCGATAAGCCTTCACTGAAAATGAAAATTATTCAATCAATTATAAAAAGATCCGGAGCAAGGTGTAATTTACATTAAGTGCTCAATAGAAAACATTCATCAACATCATGTCACGTGGTGCGTATTATTTGGTAATATACCCACACAGATATCGTATCTAATTCAAGAGAATAGAAGCGGCACTCGATAAAGGAGACCAAATATTTGGATAGGGGGCGTGGATATGAACTGGGAAGATAATGCTAATGTGTGAACATTTTGTGGACGTGATATAATGTTTTTGTCAATGGTCGCGGGATTAATGTGTATGTCTTGAAATTCCAAATGTACTGGAATCCTGGCTACAATATGTGGGTAGTTTGTACTGACTGCGTGTGATAAAACATTCTTGTAGTAGTGTTTGCAGTTTTATTAAATGAGTGGTATGCCATTTCTCCTGTTCTATGGATTTAATAATAATCACATATATATCCTTTATATATAACATTTGACTATTTTCATATTTTAGATTAAAATGGAATTGTCTAATCTCGCTAGGAAGTACCCAAATGCCGCATCTATGTTCTCAGTTGGTCGATCATACGAAGGAGAAAACATGGTTGGAATTAAGGTATAGTAGCTATGCCCTGTAACTAATAAATTTACAGAATTTTCATATTTTCTGTACTTATAATTATCAACGTTTTAATGCATAAGCATACCTCCTGGTTATATTAAATTCCCCACTGGATCGCTTTATAATTTTATAAGGAACCAGGATGTTGTCGTATCAGCTTTTACCAAATTTATTTTCCATTATATTTCCAATAATTAACCCCTGGAAAAAGCAATTTTGAATCATTTCCGGAGACACTATGCATTGGAGTGGAGATGTGGCACAGTGGTGAGCGAGTTGAACTTACAATCCAAGGGTACCTGGTTCGGATCCCATTCTCGCCACAGTGCGAAGGATGACCTCTTCGCAAGAACCATAGGTCGTGTTTTTATATGTTTGTGTGTACCACAAGTGATGCTTATAATGCGATATACGAATCTGCTCCTGTGGTGTCGTATTGTATGAAGTGCGTGATTGTGAAGCTCTGTGAGCTGAAAGTTTAGGAAAATACAACAAAACACTACGCATTAAAGGATTAAATTATTGAACGTTCTTTAGATAACCAATGGAAATTCTGTTGCACCAAAACCAGTTATTTGGATTGATGGAGGAATTCATGCGAGAGAGTGGATTTCACCTGCCACAGTGATGTATTTCATAAAACAAGTAAATGGGTTTGTATCAAGAAGAATGCAATTCACATAGACCATTATCTTATATCATAGGGATTACTTCACGTACTCCACCATTGAAGCATTTTGAGAAATTGTTTGAGTGCATTCTGAACAGACCTTGTCCTCTGTAGACACATCATGGTCACACGACAATGCAACAACGATACAACAACATCTGTAACGTTTCTTCAACGTTTAGGACGTTGTTTGACAATGATGTGCCCACTGGGTTAATGTCACTTGAGATCACTCCACCACTTTTGGTAAGGTTTCGTATAAAAGATTTATGGTTTCAAGGAAGTGTGTTTTATTAGTTACGTTGAACAAAATAATTATATATAGGACATGCTTGGGCAGTAAAAATCCTTCAAATATACAGTTAATTATCACAGAGGGTACTTTCATTATATATCGAGTTTACCTCTTGCCAATCTTTCTTTATACCACAAATTATTGTCTTACAAGAAGCTTTTCTCTTTACATCATCCTAGTACTTACATTATGATTGTCTTTATTGTGTATTTTCATATAAATATCTGTTACTAACATTTTACTTCATGCTGTTCTGTTTCTTTAAATTATCCACAAATTGTTAGTCTGATAGATCTCTCATTATTTCCATTCATTCATTCTTTTATTCATTTATTTCGACACAAATTCTAGCGTACAAACTCCTTTTTGTTAATTAAAAGACGATCAATATAACGGAGTTTTCTTTTGAATCGGATGAATCACAATCCTTAATCCTCCATTGTAAGATTAGAGGAATGGTCGCTTAATATATTATTTCTCCTGTTATCAACATAAGACGCACAACGTGGGATTTTATTGTTAGGACAGGTGAGGTTTTGGACATTAAGGGTTCTACTATGCAAACAACCTGAATAAATTTTTGACATCGCGTTAACTGTTGTATTTCGAAAAATCACTTTCCTGTCTTCCAAGGAATGCCGCGATTTTATCCAACTTAGAAGAGGAGGTCTTCCAAATTCAACTTTATATCATGCGTCTTCAGGTGTTACTCATTCTTTGATAGTAGTTACAAGTGTCTGTGTTTCTTTCTATGAAAATTACACAAAATTGCTCACATACTAAGAATTAGGACACTGACTTTGCTACAAACTTCCAATACTACTTTAAGTACACGTGTTATTACGGTGGATCTCTTTTGTTAATTATCATATTATTGATGTATTTTATTTCAGCTCCTCACAAACAAGTCACCAGTTGTTCAAAGCGCCTTAAGTACATATGACTTCCACTTGCTTCCTGTCTTCAACGTCGATGGCTATAAATACACCTTTAATGGTGGTCGGGCTCGATTGTGGAGGAAAACTCGATCACGAAATGGATGGTGTATAGGGGTTGATCCTAACAGGAATTGGGGTTATAGATTTGGAGGTATTTTAGTTTAAAAATGTAACAATATGTGTTGAGATTTATTAAATAAAACAAAACAAATCAAGGTAGATTAAATTAGGGTAGGTTTCACTTGAAATGAATATTTTCAGCTTTTGACTTCAAACATTCATTCATTTTCATTGATCATGTATGTGGCTACTGCTGATTGTAATAAGAGATTTCAGTTATTTATATTTTGTCACCGGAACGTTGTATCGTTAAGAGTTTTCCCACAATGATGAATTAATTTCTGCAATCCCCAAATCTTTTCTGTTTACAACCCTTTAACCGTTTTGTCCATAGAGTGCACATAGAACAATAAAGAGGGTATATGTTGATAACATTGTAGAATCACAAATGAGATAGCTTGCAGTATATTTTCATCAGAAACAACGGAGAATGTTCTTACTTGCATTCCACTTCCAGACCTCTCAAAATCCAATTTAGTCCCATTGCGTGGCAAGTGAGTCACCCCCATTGTAACCTTGCTCTAGGATATAAGTCTTCAATCAAACATCTCTCTTTTTTCTTTTTTTTTTGGTGGTGGAGACACCTGGTCCTCAATTCCAGGGACAATCCTGGTGCAGTGCAACCAGAAAAGCGCGAGGACAGGAAGTACTGTCAGGTGTGAAATCCCCATTGCAGGGTAGAATGCCTCACTGGCTCATCTGTTACCAGCATGAAGCTCCCTGAATATAAACGGGGTGCGACATGTTCTCCATTGGATCAGCAGTGTAAAAAATAAATTAAAAATAGTTACACTTGATCTTAGCCATTAGGCCGTGAAGCGATCGAAAAAACAAAAAAGCCCCCAGCAAAATATGACAAAGCTTTAGATGGACATTTGATGATGTTTGTCATTACAATACCCTGTCCGTTATGATCGTACCAGGCCTTCTATCAACATTCCTATTGCTGAATTATTAAGGATAATCTTCTTTCGTATTGCTCGGAGCAAGATTTATTCTTCTTTGTGTAAATTGAGAGATCAGCAAAAACTTATTCTTATTCGTTTTGTCAGAGTTATCAAACAATTCAAAGATTTTAAGCAAATAGTATTAGACTTGATTGTTAAATAATAACCAATCAAATTTTAGGATTGATTTATTTATTTTTGAATATGTCAATCAAATTTAAAATCATAATAAGCTTGAATAAATCTTGAATAAAGACATTCTTCTAAAGTTAAACTCAGATTAATTAATAATAAACTAAGAATGCATTTAATGTGTAAAATTTGTAATAATTAATATATTATCAGATCCCTATATAAGTTACTTCATTATACTCACATACTAGGTGCTGGTACTAGCAGTAATCCTTGTCGTGATACCTACCGTGGTCCCCGTGCCTTTTCTGAAATTGAAGTGAAGAATGTTGCAGATTATTTATCCAATATACCAAATTTAAAATCTTACTGGAATTTTCATGCATATAGTCAACTGGTTCTTACTCCATGGGGATACACAATGGCTTTACCACCAGATTATACTGACATCGTAAGTATTCACCCTTTTAATAAAGTATGTTTGATTTAGTAGCTCTTTTCCACGAACTACATAACATCGAAAACATCGAAAGTCCGATGCTGTAGAGAGCTTCCTGTATCGTGTATACGTATATAAACTGAAATGGTTTATATTGTTGGAAAGGTGTTGTGGGACAACTGAGTCAAAATGCTTGTTTCTTTTTTTAGAAACGAGTAGCAGATGTGTTTGTGAACACCGTAAGTCAACGATATGGAACATATTATAGAGCTGGTCCACCATCACGTATTTTATGTAAGTTGTTGTAATTTTAATCCTTTCTTCATTTTGTACGATTCTAGGCCTTATAGACCTTATTTTATCTTGGAAAGTGTAAATAAAAAGATATCTTGTTTATGTTTAGTGTCAGGTAATTTTGTAAACAACATTAATCTCTCCATACAAAACTTCACAAACATTTTGCTTTCTGAAACGTATGTAAAGGAATATATACAAACAAAAAACAAACTGTAATACTCTTTTCAATCGTCTTCATGGTTTGAACTAATATTTCTCCTTTCTAACAGATGCCGGTGGTGGAGGTAGCATCGATTGGACGTACGGAAAACTTAGAGTAAAATACTCATATGCTCTCGAACTAAGAGATCGCGGACGATATGGATTTCTTCTACCCGCATCTCAAATCATCCCAACGGGTGAAGAAACAAGCCAAGCTTTCTTAGCTGCCATTAACGCTATGTATTAATAAACAACTGTTTTTTTTAATAAATTGCTACACAAGAAATATTTTATTATCTAATGTAATCACAATTCCTCGTTTATTGCTACATCGAACTTATTGATAGGGTTTATGCGATAGTGTGTTCTTGAGATGAGATGTGCCTGCATCGTGTCTACGTCAACAAAACCACTTTATAGAAACATAAGGGAATTCAACATTTTGTTTTTCCATATTGCATCCTCCAGGCAGATATGAAAAACGAAAGTTTCTACCGTCGGTCTTCCGCCATTAATATTTTTTCAATGTTCTTTCCAGAAACGACAAGTTTATACACGGTTTATAACGTCCCGTCATCATATATAAATAACATATCACAGGATCAGCTTAGAGGATAAATTTCTTTCTTTCTTAGTGCGTGCAGCCAGTGAACGTCTTCGCCGTTTATTTATAACTTTATCTTATTACTGCACCAAAGAAAGGCATTGCTTCGTGTATCGATCAGTTTTCTTTGAAAAAATAACTAAACGTATTATATATCTTTGAAATATTGTTTTATTAAACATTTAATTCATGAATATACTTCTCGACTATTTCAAACTTCGTATTAGGAACCTTGACAATTTTACCAATACCCGGGGGTATTTTTTTTTTTTAAATCTATTACCAACTTCATTTTCCCTTTTATTTCCAATAATTAACCCCCTGGAAAAACAAACACAAAAACGCACAGAAATACGTAATGATTTTATTCCATTTCCGGGGACATCAGGCACTTGAGGGTTGAACGTAATTTGATACTTATGTAATAACAATAATTTCAACAAACTTTCTAAAACCTTGAAGTGGCAGAAAATTTAATTGCAATTTAGTTTTAGTTTTTTTTCTCTTTCTAAGCTTTCAGCTCAGAGAGCTTTACAACCATGCACATTACAAAATACTGCACCTCAAGAGCCCGCATATTTGCATATTGCATTATAGACTTGTGACACACACAAACATATGAGTTTCTAGTTGTTATTGATATGCAAGGAAGGGGCGTGGAAACATTCAGTTTTTCTGTTTAGAATTCCTGTTCAGAAACCTAAAATAATACACGCCCTTTTATAAGAGCATTATTCAACTTTGATCAGTGTGATAAGAAGTTTTACTTAAGCGTTTAAGCGTGTATCCAATGCAAAGCTTTCTTACAACAACCCTTACGTATTGATGATGATCATGATATGTTCCGATGAAATTTATCGTCTATCCTTCCCTTGTCAGCGAATAATTTACTAATGGATAACTTTTAAAATATAAATATTTTATGTTATAATTACTGCACGAGGTTAATTCTGCTGGAAAACGAATCTGTTCTAAGCTGTATTCGACGTGATTGACACCCTTCGCCTTCCTTCAAATATATGAAGATTAGTTTTTTTATACCATATTGCGTAAACGAAATATCAGAACGTAAATTCAAGGATGTGATTGAAACAGTTGATATGATTACATGCTCATATTTAGGTGTCATAAACTCGCTATTCCAATTAAAACAAGACGCCACTCAGCTTTAAAACTGGGAGAAGAATATGGCACGGTTTCTAGAGATCAAACTTTTCCGAGTTATGTCTCCATAATGCCAGAAAGTTCTTGTTTATTACCTGATGGTACATATCATGTATAACAAGAAGCCTGGTCGGCTTTAAGGCTTTATGCGCATTGCCTAAGTCTAAATGGACAAAAGTACACTACGGAGCAGGCTAATAGGCTGTTCTTGTTATTTATTAATGTCACTTTTGTTACAAATATAATAGACACATGAATATAACAGTACATATTTTAAAGATTTTAAAGATTACCTCCTTGTTTACAAGTGTGCGAGCATATTTACTGTATTCAAATTAACTGTTATTTTTATTTCTTAGAGAGTTAAGGACATTGAAAAACATGACAAGATGATGATGGACTCACAACAGTCTTACCAGCGTTCCATCCGTGTCAGTAAATCATCTGTAAACGGAGTAGCGTAAGTCAAATATATTGCTATCTTTCCTTTAATATATTGTCCGTTAAAATGTTTTGATAATTCGCACGAAGACATCTTTATATGGAGATTTCCAAACCTTCCCATTCATTTTTATGCGAGATTACAATAAGGCAATGAAAAAGGTGTCATGTTGTTTTAAAGAGTCATGACGTTTGCATCATTTTTTTTACAGAAAAACCAATTAAAGTCATATCGGTTAGGATATATCTCGGATAAGGAAAGTGATATACCGTGGAACCTCCCTAATTCGAAAACCTCTCTATTTCGAACAAATTTTCCATTCCTTTCCCGGAAAAATTCCTATTAAGACACTTGTCGATAGTCCCTTTCATATTAGGTCAAAATTTGAAAACGAACAGTAGATGTGGATTCTACGTAAAAAATGCTTATGGGATATTTTTCACGTTTTTAAATCCAAACAGATCTTGATGATTTTATGGCTTTCTTATATATCGATTATATATTATATATCGACCTACGTCTCGTTATGTTAAAGAGGCTTGGTTATTGAATATTTTCTAACAGTTGATAACGCTTCCCTGGTTTACTCTTTAAAATCAATTTATGTTTGTTTACTTTTCGACAAGGAATCCTAATCTGTAATCTGCTTTTCATTAAAATGTACAGAATGTGCTGTTTCGGAGCGACGACGTAATTGATTTTTTATTGCGTAATGATTTCAACCTCGTTTCCACGGTTTCTTCCTCTTTTTGATATCGGAAGGCGCTAACCTCAAGTAAAAAAAAGGAAGAGAAGCCCTGGAGACAAGGCTGCAATGATTTATGAAAACACCCATAGAATGAAAATATAATATTTATTCCCACGATTTGAAAGCTTTAGAATATTTTCTGCACTTTTGAACAAAACTTCCCAATTAGAAAGCTCTTTAATTCGAACAAAAATGCCAGTCTCCTGGAAGTTCGAATTTTACGGTTCCACTGTATCACTTAGTAGAGATAACTCGTTTGCAATATACAGTAGCAACATTACTGAATATATAAATGAATGAAGTGGTATATAGTTTCAGGAACTTATATCTCCTAGCCAATATAGTGGTCCCCATATAAAGCGGCCAATAGCAAGCTGTCCTTTACCATATTTAACATAATTGTAACAGTCTATGTTTTCCAAAAGTCTTGTGATAATACTTTTAAGATATGGTTCATTGCATTAATAGCATAATTAATAGTTAATTGTGAAAAACTAATTATTGCAAGGAAAGTGATTATTTTAATTTCCTTTAGGTACAAAGTTGAAGGGCCAATTTCTAGATGAAAACCGAGTCCGGCCCACCACCCCTCACTGAGGGGTGACAGGGGGAGAGGAGGAGGGGTGACAGGGATGGGGAGGGGGAATGGGGAGTGGGTGGAGCATGTGGGTGGAGC
>JANTOQ010242587.1:0-13530 GCA_027564595.1 Bythotiara depressa | reverse complement strand
CAAGAATGAGAAGTGTCGGTCAAGAAGTGCGCACTGTGTTTCAAGAATGAGAAGTGTGAGCCTCCAGGGCCATCGTATAATTTAGCTCGTAATTATTCAACTGTATTGTTTCTAATGCTTGATTGCTTTTTTCGAATGCTCGAATGTTTATTACGAATATTCGAATGTTTTGTTATACGAAAAGACTTTTGAAATGCAAATGACTTCAAAACATTAGCCTAGAAGATTTTGCAGTTGAAAAATGGCTTCATCGTCAACAAAGAAAGTTCAAGCACGAATCTGTATCGAAAATAAATACAAAGCATTGCTGGACATCGAACCTAGAGCTCCAAAATCAGTTGTAGCTGAAAAATAAGGTGTTCCAAGAAACGCTATATGCAACATACATTAATCCAACCAACGTTGAGGCCGCCTTTGAATCGAGAAATCTCGCTGAATAGAAGAAATATTAAAATCTGGCAAATTTGACGCTGTTGTTGACAAAACCCTCAACAAATGACTTTTTACAGCACGTGTAAATTATATCCCTATCAATGGTTCATTATTTTATTGCAAGAAAACGTCACAGAATAGACCTACGTCACAGAATAGACCTACGTCACAGAATAGACCTTTACTGAATTTAATTTATGTGACATCACTCAAAAATTTCTTTTTTATAAAAAACGGATTTCAGAATCGGTTTCTCTGTCAAAAGTTGTATTTATGTTCAAGATTTTAAAACCATACTATTTTTCTAGAAAGAGCTACAGCTGTTTTAACTGCAAGTTTTATCTGTTTAGCTAGCTATAGCTAGCTAGCTACAGATCTTGTCAGCTAACACGTCATCTAGTCTAGCTAGCTGGCTAGCTACAGATCTTGCCTCTTAACACTGCTCAGTCTTATTTCTGTCACTGTTCAGCCATATTCTTTACATTATTTAGCTATCTATTATAGGCACTATCCAGCCTTTTTCAGGTTTGTTTCACTTGTCAAAAATTGCTTGACTTACAGTACAACTTATTAGCAGGTAGCTACTAGTTTACCTAAATACTTGAGAGAAGGGTTGTTTTGGCAGTCATCTAGTTAGCTAGTTTTTTACATTCATTCACCAAGACTAGTTATAGTTGTTGTAGAAGATACTGTAATTTTAGTTAGAGCTAGGCTAAAACCAGCTAAAAGAAATTATAGTAAGCTTGGTGTAGCGATAAAACCAACCCTTCTTTATCTCACAAAAATACCAGTGCTGTTGAAGTGAAGTTGATTTTTATGAACGCTAAAAGTAAAGCAGTTTCAAGCAAGAAATACATTACTTTTAAGAGGACCCTCGCCACACCACACATCTTGCTACCCTTATTTCATGGCTCTAGCTATCTTTTCCTTATTTGAATGTACTACGACATAGAGAGAGGAGTGTCCTCCCAAGCTCCCTGGTTAATTTTGTACAAATTGTAGCTAGCTAACTACCAAAAATAAACTCAATTTGAAGGGATAACCTCCTAGGCAATTTGTTCTGTTAAATAATATCTTTTAGTCAAGTAGTTTTGTATTGTAGCTACAGTAGCTTCATTATCATAGTACAGATGTAGAATAAAGTTGATCGCAAACTTTAATGCTTGTTTTGAAACATAAATACCACGATATGGAACCTTGAAAGTTTCCCGAAACATTAAAAGTTTTAGCTATCACCCAGCCACCTGTCTTTTCGCATAAACCTTTATATTTCTTTTTACCAACTGTATTAGAATAAATAAATATTAAAGAGCCCCTAATAGGGTTAAAATTTAATATTTTTTAAATTTCATGTAAACGAGGCTTAGGGTGATTACAGAATTATTTATAGGGCTTTGACTGAATGTATACAATAGCCAAAACAACCTTTCTACCTATCGTAGATACTTGAACTTTTCAACACAGACATTTTTAGATAATGTTTGTACCATGTACTTGTACCTTCTAATTTTTGGAAATGTTTTCTTGCTATTCAAGATTTTCATTAAATGGCTGGATGGCTAAATGGAAAGCACGAAATAACGAACGTTTTAAAACCATAAGTGATGAAGCGAAATCCTGTATTCCTGAAATGAAATATTTGAAGTAAAAAAACCATTTTTCGAAGCACCGATTTTTCGAACTATTTTTCCGGCCGGTTGAGTTCAAGAAACTGGGATTGTATTATATAATATGATTAGAGAGATGTACGTTATTTACCACTAACTATATGTATTTTATTTTTCAATTATAGGCATTACTTGTATAAGTCCCTGTGGAGAAGAACTGCTACCAGGAATCGCAAATTCAATTGACTAAATTACTGTGCATCTAAAACTGGAACAAGAACCGCAGTGGGCTTGAAGATCGATGGCTAGTGATGGCTAATGTAATGGAAGAAAAATATCTTGAACTTTATACGTTTATAATCACTGGCTGTCATATATTCCTCACCAACCTGAACCCGGTGCAAGGCTGGTAGGAACCGGCAGGCTCCTCAATAATTCTCAAAAATTAATATTTTTTTAATTGCGACAACAAGACAAAATATATAGATTCAACCACCTCAAAGTAAAAATTGTCCTATGTACGTAAAGCTTAACCCCTGGAATAATACATCAAATTAGTTACGCCAGGAAATTATCAGAAAATACATTATTTAACTTATTTACCGTAGATTATGGGAAGTTTAGTAAAACAACCCCCCTGGTAACAGAGGAAAGAAATTATTCTACCCTCTTGAAAGAAGGAGTATATCTTCTTAAGAGTTCAAACGTATATTTACGTACTGGCAGAGACGGGGTGTATTTTACACATGCAACGGTAAAAATGATTCCCTGTTAGATTATATGATTTTATGACATAAGATTTGATTATTTTATAGTTCACTGTCATTTTTCGACTTTGATTACAGTACGTTACTATATAAGCAAAGGGAGATGGTTTGCTTATACTAAAACATATTCTCCCAACACCAGAACATTAGAGAAATGTAATAGTATTAAGCATAAGACATTTGTTCTTCTAATATTTCCCGTTAATTCGTTATCACGAGGTCTATTCAGTGACTAGAAGGAAAAAGAAGATCTGGTTGATGAAAAATTATAACATGGTCATCAATTTACATAAAATGTCAACAATGTCAACAACATTCTCCGTTGATTGCGAGTTGAATCAAACCGGCCACAGCGGACTGAAAGCCAGCATTGTGAGTGAGAGATACTTCGTTTTTTACGACAGCCGATCTCAAATCAGTGAAACTATCGTATTGATCAGGACCACCAACTAATGCGCCATTCAGAACGTTGACGTTTGGTCGTTGATCATTGTATGTGTTCCAGTCGCATGCAATAGGCTTTGTCGGACACGAACTCGTACGATGGTGAGGCATCTTCGGAGGGTTGTTTCCATAACCTACAACATAACTTCTCCCTGCATCTCCAATCATGTAGTCGATCTGTGATCTTGCAAACTGCTTGTACAGCCATGGCTTAATCCCAATCTTAGATGCCTGAATACAGGCAAAAGCTGCATTCGCTGCCAAACTTAAAGCATCTTTCTCACGAATCCAAACCAGGCCTCTTGCCGTTTTCTGTTTATTTACATACCAGTCACAAAATGTTGTTGTAGCGTTCACATACTTATCTTCCTTCGTAATTTCACTCAAAAGAAGATTGACGCCAACGTTTTTCTGGTCCCAAGAAAATTCTTTAGAAACTTCTCCCAAGGCGAACTTCTTGTAGTGTATTTTAGCATGGTAGAGATATGCAATATTTCCAGTTGCCTTGTACAGCCATAGTGCTGCCCATGCCAATTCGTCTCCATATCCAGAAGTACTTGGATAAAAATTCTTCGCGTCAGGAATAGAGTCATGATAAGTACCTTTATAAACATTTCCAAACGTATACAAGGATAATGCATGTTTTTGTAACAAAGCCGAGTATTTTGGATCCCTTGTTTTAAAAACAATAGAAGCTGCTGCTAATAGGGCAGCTGCTTCACAAGCCAATTCTGTACCCGGCTTTTTTTTGGACAGCTTATAAACAGGCCTCTTCAACTTCGTGTCTTGGGGTCTACCCCAGTACCCTGCTTCAACAGTACCTTGACCAACTTGACCAACAAATTCATTGTCATTTACGTGACATTTTAAGACGTAATCTGTAGCCCATTTTATTGCGTTTACCACCTCCGTTAAAGCGCCTGTCACCTGATAAGCTTTCTCAAATGACAAAACACTCCATGTGATTAACGTAAAAGAAGATGTCAGCGGAAAACCAAATTTGACAAACCCACCACCATCGAAGTAACCACCGGCAAGATCAATGCCATCATCTTTACCTTCATCTAGAAAACTATCGTACCTCCAAGAAATATGATTGGTGATTGGAAGATGACCAGAACGTTGCGCTTCGTAAAATAATAGGGACTTCTTCAGCAATGTATAATAGTCATATCTTGTGCGACAAGTAGCTAAATTTGTTGTAGCAGAGCCAGTAGTCACTATTGGCATGGTTGCATTCGTTGAAGGCATTGCTTTGGTCGACAAAGCGTTTGTTACAGTTGAACTGGAAGGAGGTGTTACAGTTATTGTAGTCAACTGAGCCATTGTTGTAGTTGAAGTTGTAGTGTTTGTAGCAACTGTAGTAGTAGGTCGGGTATAAGTTGTATTTGAGGTTGTATTTTTTGCACTTGAGATAGTAGTTAGTGTTCCAGTGGTTAGTTGTGTGGTTATACTTGAGGTTATAATCGGTACAACAGTTGTATAGGTTGGTTTTGTGGTTGTTGCACTTACTGTAGTAATCGGCGCTCCAGTTCCTATGGTTGGCTGTGTTGTTATTATACTTCTAGTAGAAACAGCATCTGTAGTGTTTAACTGAATCGTTGTAATTTTTGAGGTTGTATTCGGTGCTACTGTGGTAGTGATTTTTGTACTTGAAGATGCAGTTGAAGTAGCTATTGTAGTGGTTGGCTGAATAGTACTTGTTGCTCCAGTAGTTGTGGTTGGCTGAGTGGTTGTTGTACCTGCAGTTGGAACAGCTGTTGCAGAGGTTGGTTTTGTATTTGTAGTAGTTAAAATTTTAGTCGGTACTACAGTGGTAGTGCCTTTCGTACTGGCAGTTGAAACAGCTGTTTTAATGGTTGGCGTGGTTGTTTTATTTATAGTAGTAGTCGGTACTTTAGTGGTTGAGATTGATTGGGTCGTTGTTGAACTTGGCGTACTAGTTTGTGATACCGTGGTTGTGGTTGGTTGAGTGGTTGTTGTAGTTGGAGCAGTGGTTGTAGTGATTGGCTGTGTGGCTGTTGTACTTTTGGTAGTCGTCGGTGTTGCAGTAGTAGTCGTTGTTGTACTAAAAGTTTCAATTGGAACAGTTATTGTAGTGGTTTGTAGAGTAGTTGCTGTAATAATGGTAGTAGTCAGTGCTCCAGTGGTTGTGTTTGGCTTTATGGTAGTTGTACTATTTGTTGGAGATGCCGTTGTAGCGCTTGGCAGTGTGGTACTTATGGTAATTGGTATAGCAATGGTAGTGGCGGTTGACTGAGTGCTTTTTGTACTAGCTTGAACAGCTGCTGTGGTGGTTGTCTGTGTGGATGTAATAGTTGAGGTTGTAATGGGTGCTGCAGTGGTTGCTGTGGCTGTTGCACTTGAAGTTTTAATTGGAGCAGCTGTTGAAATGGTTGGTTGTGTGGTTGTAATTCTCATTGCAGTAGTCGTTGTTCCAGTAGTTGTGTTTGGATGAGTCGTTCTTGAACTTGAGGTAGTGGTCGATGCTGCATTGGTTGTGGTTGGTTGGGTGAGAGTTGTACCTGATATTGTAGTTGAAATAGCATTTGTTGTTGTCGGCTGAGTGGTGGTTGTACTGGACATTGTAGTTGTAGTAGTTGTAGTGCTTGGCTGATTGGTTGTTTTACTTGTGGTATTAGTTGTTTCTCCAGTCGTTGTGTTTGGCGGAGTGGTTATTTTAACTGTTGTTGGAACAGCAGTTGTAGTGATTTGCTGTGAGGTTGTAGCAGTTGAAATTGGTGCTGCAGTTGTAGTTGAGGTTGTGATGGGAGCAGTTGTTGTACTTGTAGTTGTTGTAGTGGTTGGATGATTGGTTGTATTACTTACGGTAATAGTCGGTGCCCCAGTTGCTGTAGTTGGCATTGTGGTTGTTGTACTTGAATTTTTAATTGGAACATATGTAGTAGACGTTGATAGAGTGGCCGTTGTTCTTGTAGTTGGAACAGCAGTTGTAGTGATTGGCTGTATGGTTTTAACAGTTGAAGATATTGTCGGAGCTGCAGTGGTAGTGCTTTTCGTACTGGATGTTGAAGCAGCTTTTGTGGTGGTTGTCTGTGTGGTTGGTTTACTTATAGTAGTAGACGGTGCTCTAGTGGTTGTGGTTGACTGGGTCGTTGTTGAACCTGAGGTAGTAGTTTGTGATACAGTGGTTGTGGTTTGTTGAGTGGTTGTTGTAGTTGGAGCAGCGGTTGTAGTGATTAGCTGAGTGGCTGTTGTACTTTTGGTAGTAATCGCTGTTGGAGTGGTAGTACTTGAGGTTTTAATTGGAAAAGTTATTGTAGTGCTTGGCAGACTGGCTGTTGAAATTATGGTAGTAGTCTGCGCTCCAGTGGTTGTAATTAGCTTTGTCGTAGTTGTACTATTAGTTGGAGATGCTGTTGTAGTGCTTTGCAGCCTGGTTGCTGTTCTTGTGGTAGTAGTTGGTACAGTTGTGATAGTGCTTGACTGAGTTGTTGTTGTACTTGTATTTGGAACAGCTGTTGTGGTGGTTGACTGAGTTTCTGTAGTAGTTGAGTTTGTAGTCAGTGCTGAAGTGTTAGTCGTTGTTGTACTTGTGATTACAGCAGCTGTTGAAATAGTTTGTTGTGTGGTTGTAAAACTCATGTTAGTGGTCCGTGATCCAGTAATTGTGTTTGGCTGAATCGTTCTTGAACTTGAAGCAGTAGTCGATACTGCATTGGTTGTAGTTGGTTGAGTGGTAGTTGTACTTGTAGTTGGAGCAACCGTTGTGGTGGTTGGCTGTGTGGTTGTTGTACCTATGGTTGTAATCGGTGCTGCAGTGGTTGTGGATGGGTGCGCGGTTGTTGTTCCAGTTTTAACATCGGTTGTAGTGGTTTGCTGAACGGTTGTTGTATTTGACATTGTATTTGTAGTAGCTGTTGTGGTGCTTGGCTGTGTCGTTGTGTTACCTGATGTAGTAATTGGTGCTCCAGTTGTTGTAGTTGGCTTTGTGGTAGTTGTACTATTAGCTGGAGCTACAGTTGTAGTGGGTGGCAATGTGGTTGTTAGACTTATGGTCGTAGTCGGTGCGGCAGTTGTAGTGGTTTTTGTAGTTGTAGTTGTAGTTGGCACTACAGCTGTAGTGTTCAGCTGAGTGGTTGTTGTACTTGAAGTTGTAGTCAATGCTCCTGTGGTAGTTGGATGAGTTGTTGTTATACTTGTAGTTTGAGCAGCCGTTGTTTTGGTTGGCTGTTTGGTACTAGAAATTGTTGTTGGAGCAGTTGTTGGAGCGGTTTGCTGTGTGGATATTCTACCTGAGGTAGTAGTTGGTACTCTACTAGTTGTTGTTGGCTGAGTGGTAGTTGTGCTTGACGTTATAGTTTGAACAACTGCTGGGGTGGTTGGCTGTACGGTTGTGGTACTTGAAGTAGAGATTGGTACAGCAGTGGTTGATATAGTGCTTTTCTGCGTGGTTGTTGCACTTGTAATTGGAACAGCCGTTGTAGTGGTTGGCTGTGTGGTTGTTTGGCTTATGGTAGTAATCGCTTCTGCAGTTGCAGTAGTTGTTGTATTTGTCGTTGGCTGAGTATTTGTTGTAACTATGTTAGTTGTCGGTACTCCAGTGATTGTGGTTTGCTGAGTAGTTGTTGAAGTTAAGGTAGTACTTGGGATAGCAATTGTATTGGTTGATTCTGAGATTGTTGTACTTATAGTGGTAGTCGGTGCTCCTGTTGTTATTATTGAGGTTCCAGTGACTGCTGCAGTGATTGTGGTTGGATGAGAGGTTGTTGAACCCGTGGTAGGACTTTGTGAAACAGTCGGTGTGGTTGGCTGAATTGTTGTTGTAACTGTAGTTGGAACAGCAGTTGTAGTGATTGGTTGAACGGTTGTAGTGGTTGTAGTCGGTACTGCAGTTGTACTTGAAGTTGTAACTGGAGCAGTTGTTGTAGGTGTTGCTGTACTTGTAGTTGGAACAGTAGTTGTTGTGGTTGGATGATTGGTTCTAATACCGACGGTAGTAGTCGGTGCCTCAGTTGCTGTGGTTGGCATTTTGGTTGTTGTACTTGAAGTTTTATTTGGAACATTGGTAGTAGACGTTGGTAGAGGGGCCGTTGTTCTTGTAGTTGGAACAGCAGTTATGGTGATTGGCTGTATGGTTTTAGCAGTTGAAGATATTGTTGGTACTGCAGTGGCAGTGCTTTTTGTACTGGAAGTTGAAACAGCTTTTGTGGTGGTTGGCTGTGTGGTTGGTTTACTTGTAGTAGTATACGGTGCTTTAGTGGTTGTGTTTGACTGGGTCGTTGTTGAACCTGAGGTAGTAGTTTGCGATACTCTGGTTGTGGTTTGTTGAGTTGTCGTTGTAGTTGGAGCAGCGGTTGTAGTGATTGACTGAGAGGCTGTTGTACGTTTGGTAGTAGTCGTCGTTGGAGTGGTAGTGATTGTTGTACTTGAGGTTTCAATTGGGAATGTTATTGTAGTGGTTGGCAGACTAGTTGTTGAAATTATGGTAGTAGTCGGTATTCCGGTGGCTGTGGTTGTACTTGAAGATTTAATTGGAACATTTGTCGTTGTGTTTGGCAGAGTGGTTTTTGTATTTGTGGTTGTTTGGCTTATGGTAGTAGTCGGTACTGCAGTTGCAGTAGTTATTGTACTTGATGTTGGCTGGGTATTTGTTGTAATTATGTTAGTTGTCGGTACTTCAGTGTTTGTGGCTGGCTGAGTAGTTATTGAACTTAAGGTAGTACTTTGGACAGCAATTGTATTGGTTGATTCTGATATTGTTGTACTTATAGTGGTAGTCGGTGCTCCTGTTGTTATTGTTGAGGTTCCAGTGACTGCTGCAGTGATTGTGGTTGGATGAGACGTTGTTGAACCCGAGGTAAGACTTTGTGAAACAGTCGGTGGCTGAGTTGTTGTTGTAACTGTAGTTGGAACAACGGTTGTAGTGATTGGTTGAGCGGTTGTAGTGGTTGTAGTCGGTACTGCAGTTGTACTTGAAGTTGTAGCTGGAGCAGTTGTTGTAGGTATTGTTGTAATTGTAGTTGGAACAGCAGTTGTAGTGGCTGGGTCTGTAGTCGTTTTAGGTTGTGCCACTGTTGTAGTAAGTTGTGGAATGCTACTTTTAAAGATCAGTGTACCGCAATGAAAATCATCAAAGTATATTCCTTTAAAGAGTTTAGGAAAGTTTGCTATACTATGTTCCTCTCTGAGCTGTATCACATAGTTTATATTCAATGTACTATTGCTATGGAGATAACGATTCCATGCTTTGTTCGTTAAAATACAAATCATGTTTGGATAGTCACAGTTGACGACAACATCCCATGCGTGAAAATTAAAAATTGGGAAGTGAAAATATATTGTCATTTTCCAACCATCATACTCCTTTTGAACTGGTAAGACAAGCTTACCTTCGGTGCCTCTTCGCCAAGTACTCGTTTCTTTATAGAATTCAATACACCTCACTCTTGGAGTTTTTGACACAGTATTTGAAGGAGCTGTTGTTGTTGAAATTATACCACACGCGAAATCTTTAAAACTTATCTGAACGAGACGGGGTTGGTACACTGTTCCTGTTTGATGTCTAACAATCAAACGGAATATAAAAGAACCAACGTTCAAATGTCCATTCCAGGATTTATTTACGATAGCGTATATTTTGTTACCAATATTGGAAGTTACATCACCTTGCGAAATTTCTGGTGTTCCGAGTGGGAATGTTGGTTTATCAAACACAAGTTTAAGTATCCAACCTCTGGTGGTAGTTTGCACCGGAAGGTTAAGCTCTGCTTGATATCCATTTGACCAGCGAGATATGTAACGAATATTTTTATCACATATTGAAAGCGGGGGATTGGAAGTAGTTATTACCTTGGAAGAACATCGAAATTTGCCAAACTTGATTGATTTAATAAAAAATGTTGATTTGACACTTCTTACGTAATGTACAATAAACTCAAAGTTAAAATTCTTGTTCTTCTTTAATCTTCTGTTATATGATTTACTAGTGATCACGAAGGATTTCATCTCACCAACATTTCTTCTATCGCCTTGGGGAGTATCAAGCGATTTCAATGGTTCGCTAAATGCGATTTTAATTGTCCAGCCACGAGTGTCTTCCAATACTGGTAGCATAAGCTTTCCACGGAAACCATCTTGCCATCTGCTAAGATAACGCACATATGACATACACGAGGGTATTTCGGCCGTCACCAGTGGAAATGTCACCAATACGACAAATAATACGAGAACTCGCATAATGTGCACAACAAAACTTTACGTTTTCTTATGTATACTTTTCATACACGACTGCGAGTATTAACCTCGATTCCGAGAAATCTAACAACCATATGTTAGACAGCGTGGAATATGCCGGGGGTCAAGAAATATGAATTCTTTATAGTTACAGCTGCTTTAACCACTTTCCGAAGCAGTAACTCACTATAATCATTTTATACGTTTACTACACATCGTGGATTGTTTCACGTAACTAGTCCTTGGGGCGTTAATGTAAAACTCAACTTTTCAGGAAGGGCGCTAATTCAAATGGGACTGTAATTTGTAAACTTTTTTTACAGATTTTTTATTACTATTATTATTATTATTCTTATTCTTATTATTCTTTCATCACAAAATTATATCATACAAAAGAAGTTTCCCATTTATAATAAAATAAATATGGTACGCTTCAAATAACTTAATAAATTAAACAACATATCGCATAGTTTAATCAGTTGACGGTGAAGAAACTGCGCGTTATTCGTGCAGTTCCTAATATATATTATTATTATTATTATTATTATTATTATTATTATTATTATTATTATTATTATTATTATTATTATTGTTGTTAGGCGGGATTACTTTATTTTACATAAATCTTTTGAATAGTATCCACGTGTTGGGAAGTTTTATTTTATTCAGTATGATGGACGTGAAAGAGATAGATGCAAAGAGAGAGAGAAAAAGAATAAATGAAAACGAAAACGACCTTCTGTTTGGGTTAAGTCATGCCTTCGAAACAGAGTGGAAAAATGAGGGAAAATGTGCTTATACAAACATATTTATGGAACTCAGATGTCACGATCAGGAAGAGTTACGCTGATAATTAAGCATGAACACAGACACGTATCAGATATTAAATTATTTGCGGGAAATTAAACTTTTCTCTACGGATATATCTGTCTATATCAGCCGTCAGAGCCTTTTAAGCTAGTGATTATTCGAGAAGTATCTAAGTTTGTGATCAAACGAGAAGTGTCTAAGTTTGTGATCAAACGAGAAGTGTCTAAGTTTGTGATCATGAGAGAAGTGCTGTCGTGGAAAAAATTAATTCTCCAAACCCGAATGAAAGCTGTTATTGAATTTAAGTGTATACAATTTTTTTAGAAATTTTAAAAATTGTACAACTGTACAAAATGACATGTATGGTTTTATTTATAAGATTTTATGAAAAGAGAATAATTGAACCTTTGAGAGGTACATTTAAATACAGCAGACGTTACCCCCTGAAGATGAAAGTACAAAACGTTAAGTCTACATTTCCACAGCATACATTTCGGAGGTAGTTCACATATGGCAAAAGCAGATTAAAACTCATTTGTTTAAAGATTAATGAAATAAACGACATATTCATCCGCACGAAGCACATTCGAAAATGGGTTAGCGGTCCTCAAAGAAATTCGCTTTTGTAGAGTGTCCAATAAAACCATGATCTGTACGGGTGACCAGACAACACTGATGAATATTGAGATAAAGAAAAAGGTTCTTGTCATTAATCCAAGAAGATAAATTTTCCGGGGAGGTAGCTTTTTTTTTCTATAAATATATATTTCATTCAAAGACACAAAGTACAAATACAAAATATTATAAATCATACGCAAAAATTATATTACACATATAGGGTAGCACACCTGCAAGGCATCATTATGGTATCACCATGTGTGCAGTCCCCAACAAAACAAAAAGGTTAAAAAAGGTCCAGCAGTAGAAATAGATTTTCTTTATTTTTTACATTAGAATTTCACATTAGGCAGCATTTAAATCCGGACATCTATATTCGAACTTAATTTAGTGAAATGTACACATTCATGACCAGAGATATGAACTGGCCAACCAATTCTATGCTTTGATATGTGTGTGTTTAGCAGAATTTATCTTAGGAAACTATCTTCGTGTGAATGTAGAATAACAGTTGACACAATAAGAGCTGATATCACATTTGTTTAGCTGTTTGTTGTGTTGATATATTCTTCCTCTTGTGTGCACATTGTCACTTATAAATGCAAACGATGCCGCCCCCATATTTGAAGAATTACTTAAATCTTCGGGATAAATATACGAGAATTTCGATCGGTTTATTACACATTCAGATCAATAAACGGGGTGCCTAGTAAAATAAATAAATAATCGGGTTTGTTCACAAAAACTATGGATATTCACTCTCATATATGTATAATTTTCAAAATATCATCTCTCTTAACGCAGTCAAAATTCGAAATACTGGTCCCGGGATATTCCTCAAATACAACGGTTCAGACAAATCTCTACCTGACACTTCTAATTGTCACGTTAAACATCCGACACCTTAAGCAATGAGGACGGTAAGTTATCTAAGACGGGATATGCCATCTCCTCTTCCGCGTGCCGTGATAAAAATCCTGTTATTGAATGGCCGTTAAGTAAAGTCTGTTCAGACGGGACTGTAACGTTTACGACATACCTTATTGGCCCTTATTCCGCCGGCCCTAATTATTCGCCGGCCCTTATTTTGCCAAACACAAAAACAGGGAATTCGCCAATTAGGGCCGTTTTTTCCGCCAGCAGTAAAGTGTAATTCACAATTTTAGAATTCCTGATATTTGCTTCAAATTTTGACTAATGAAACTCGTTTTACACACTAGTTAGACAGACATGCTTTGTTACAACTAGAGATTTAAAATTTTGTTTTCGGGTGTGCGTAAGTGTGTGAAAATGGACTAAGCATGATTTAAGTGAAAAAACGTTTCATCTTTAAAAAAAATTTGTGATTAGGGGTAGTAAAGATGCTCGCTCTAAAATGGTTTTTGGGGAATTCTTGCAAAATTCGTTTGAAAATAAAATTTAAAAAATTCGCCAAAAATCTGATATTTCATGGGAAAAACGGCCTTTATTTCGCCAGTTTACCTAAAATTTCGCTAATTGGAGCCGGCGGAATAAGGGCCAATGAGGTAAACAAAAATTCAATATTTCATAAACAGCTTCGTGAAAGATATTTTCGTTTGTCAGTCCAGTATAAAACTCATAAACTGTGGCGTATCAGGGTGTGCGATGGGTGCGATGGGTGCGATGGGTGCGAT
>JANTOQ010242476.1:0-13531 GCA_027564595.1 Bythotiara depressa | reverse complement strand
TTTATTTATTTATTTATTTATTTATTTATTTATTCATTCATTCATTTATTTATTTATTTATTTAGTGTCCGCATGATGTGCACTTAGCAAACTATCTATCATGCAAGCAAGATACGGTAAGTAAATAAATAAATTCAGTTTCCCTGATTTGCACACACTATTCCAAATATTGGTTGGATCTTTAAAAGCATGTACAGTAAACATCCGTTGTTTTCACTGTTGTTTATTTCGAACTTTCGATATTTCGAACAGATTTGTAAGTCACATGCCCACCAGTTTTTCTAAAATGATGCCTATTTGATCAAAATAGTGGTGTAGTATAGTAGTGTAGCATGTATTCTTTTTTCAACTTCAATGTCATTGGGTAACCTAAATCAGATATACATATGAACTTAATGTAACTCAAACTCGAGAAGATAAGAACATTTAGGCGCAGACATAATGTATGGATGCTTCTATAATAAATTTATGGTCCATAGTATGGCACAACGTATAGAAGGATATATAATTTCATTTTCAGGGATACTGTCACACAGGTGCTTGCATGCCAACTCATGATGAACAATGCGTACTATTGTGGGGACCAGGTAGGATAGAACCTCTCTATTTATGTAGTCATTTTTATTTTTGTGCTATTTTCTAAAGGGTCTTCACAAATTGATGATTACAAAGCTTTTCTATTAGCTGAAAGAGAAATATGAAAACTTAAGTCCATATATTTAGTACCATCATTCATTGGTAGAATAAGAAACTTATAAAGCGCTCTTTATGCATAAACCAAACTTATGTATACGTTGACACCAAGTTACTAGCTCGTTAAAGCACAATAAATTGCCTTTACCCTTTAATGCCTGAGCATACTTACCAGCTACTACCAAATTTATTTTACATTATAATTCCAAAATGTAGCACCTGATAAAAGCAAAATGGAAAAGCAACGACCAATGATTTGATTCTTTCCCTGGAAACTATGCATTAAAGGGTTAACCAGTTCTGGATGAAAATATGAAATCGTAAAAAAAATATTCTGGAATGCCACAATACATTAACCCTTGGTAAGCCCTTGATTCCTCATATTATTATAAAGGTTTTCAATGGGAAGTTTGATATAACCAGGGTGTATGCCCATGCGTTAAAGTGTTAAACGAAGATAATATTTTAATTAGCAACTTAAACTAGCCACTGACAATGTTATAATGTTGCTTCGTGCTTCATTGGAGTATATATAAGTTTCCGGTAAAAGATGATACAACGGCCCTTCGTCTTAGCGAAAGAAGAGGAAATAAATAAATATATAAATATTTGACGACATTTGTCATGGTTATGACGTTGATTTGGGAAGTGTTTACTGAATTATTTTACTTTATATTTCCTATACTGAACTATACATAATAATTTCCGGGGACAACCCGTATTTGTTTCTTCTTCTTTTATTTTCATTGCAATTGCATAGTTACAGAAAAGAAGTAAAATTACAAACCAGATCTTGTAAGGTACCAATTACAGTGGGGTTGGGATCAGTCTGTAAATTGTTAGTGTCAAAAGAATTTCCGCGCTGGTCTTTCTTTTACATTTTTGCTGTTTGAAAGAACAGTATTAACGATTAATTGTACCCACGAGTGCAAATCAGAATTAAGAAATACTGTACACTTAATGATTACGAAGCTAACAATACGGTAACAAATAAGTAAAGAAGAGACGTATTATTTTTCATTCGCAGGTGCATCGTATGGGGGAAGTATGTTGTGTGGTGCCAGATATAACAATGCGAAAGGAACCAAATATGGAAATTGTGGGAAAACTTCCGATGGATCTTATATTAAATGCAAAGCGAAGTATGTGAAAAATATTTTTTTTATTATATATTATTATCTGCGCTATAAAGTTAGCGTTTAATAACTAATAGACCTTTTCGCTGAAATTAGGGTGCTAACCCTCTAAATAATATAAATTTTTTAATTTGAATTAATTAGGCAAAATACCGCCTAGGCAATCGATTATTTTGCCCAAATATATGCGTGGGACAGCATCAGCTTTTTCCTGTTAATATTATAAGCTGATCTTATTGTATAGATTTTTGGTTCAGAACATCTACAAGAATAGGACAGAAAGCATGTATAGTTTCATGTTATAAAGTTTTACCATTCCCCAGTTGTGCTTGTTTAAATTTGAAATTTAATCTTTGGGAAACTGAAACTTAACCCTATTTTGGGTGGGCTTTTTGGACCTCGTTTTGAGGTAACTCCTGATAGAGCTGTGCTAGAGCGATGAAACTTTACACAGTTATACTTCTATCCAAGATGGCTCGAATAATACAAAAATAGTTATGATGAAGTCAAGATTTTCTTGATGACGTCATCAAAATTAAAGGCACTGTACAGAAATTCATGCAAAAACTACCATTTACTAAACCTGCTTATCTTTCATCAAAAAACATTTTTTTCATTCCTTTCAGGCGAAATGAAAGCCAGAAACATATTTCGTGTTAAAAATTAGGACTTGTAACGGAAATTTGATGTTATAAATGCTGACGTCAGTTACAATTTATGATAAAATTATATTGTTTTTGAAAAGCGATAATTTTATTAAAATTTTCTCTAGGTTCAGTTTATAATTTTCCCAGTTATACTTTTATCAATTTAGAGCTCATGTAGCATAAAAACGTAATGCTGACGTCAGCATCTTTATGATGACGTCATCAAAATTAAAGGTGGTAAACGATGACGTTTACACACTGATGACGTCATATGTCGGTGTGACGTAATGGTCGGACTTTCTCAATCAAAGTTATTGGACACCTATGATACGTTATTGGTACAAATATGAATTGTAAAACAAGATCCATTCAAACGTTATGAACAATTATTTGCATTTAAATTGCTTATCAGAATATTGATAAAGGGTAGCCGCGACAAAAGTCTTATAACTTGGCTAAAAATGGCACCAGATTCATGAAAATTGGCAAATATGTCGACAATAGATAGAAACTAAAAGTCAAGGAATCCAAGAGTTATAGCTTTATCCGATTTCGAGAAATTTAAGAACAACCAAGAGGGGGAATTTCCACGCATCCCCCATCCCCCAAAAAAGGGTTAATATGCAGTTTTACCTATTCATTTTAATCCCAATTCATTGTTTTTGACCACAAAGTCCCTCCAAATGATATGTTTTTGGATAATGTTTATACCTTGTTTGTACCTCATTAAAACAAGATCGATTATTTTTTTCCAATTTCGGAAAAGTTCGATATACAAAATGCATTCGCACAGTATACACCTATCGCGGATATTAGTAGATTTGACTTTCTCATCGAAAGATAGCCAGCATGCAAAGTATAAAAAGCATATCTGCATTAGAAGTAACTGTATGTCGTTTTCAAATCTGAAAAAATAAGGAGACTTTGACCATGATAAGTATCGTAGAAGTAAAGATTACTCCTATATGGTGAAAGTCTTCTTATCTTTCCAGATTTCAAAAACGCCATAAAATTATTTCCAGTATATAATTCAAATCTGCTGTCGGTTTTAATGTTTCATAAACAGAAAAAGTATTAAAAATGGTAACCTTTATAATTCTAGTAAGAAACAGTGAGTTCTTATAAGTTTTAACCAAATTTACTGTACCCCCTGGAAAAAAGCAAAACAGCAAAGAAATGAAGTATAGGGTTAAAACTTTTAAACACATAAACGTGAATGAGGGGTTTTGTTACGGTGTCGTCATCCATTTTATGATATGAGAGGACTGTAACTGGTTCAGTTTACATTGCGAGCTAAAGTCGCTACATTTATCATTATGCTACAGTTTCCTCCGCAGGTATAATCCAGGACTTAGCTAATAACAACAATCTTGGTTCTGCTTTATTTTTGTATTGTGATTTTTTATGAAGGGTGTTAATATACTTTTATTTCATTCATAATTTGCGAGTGTAACTCGTGCTAAGGTCTAAATGCATGACGCTGTTGACGTTTTTAATGATTTCGCGGTTAAATACGTTTAGTTTTGGAGATATGCACTAACGTAATTTTGTACTTCTAGCTTTATTTTTTATCGCTTATTTATTTATCTATTTTTGTACATTAAACTTTGTTTTATATTTATCGTTTGTTAGAGATGCCGACTGTGGAAAGATGATTTGTATTGGGAACGAATTACCAAAATTTCCTATAATCGGAGGATATCGAGGTGTATCGCGGTGGTGGAGTGGTCACAACCTTTGCCGGTAGGTAGAGATGAAAATATTGGTCCGTCCTTCGCAGATGATAAAGTTATGGCTTAATAACAATAGACCGTTTTCAATGCGCATCTCCAGAGATAACAATCTTTGTTTGAATTAGCTGGAAGTGATGATTGAGAGTGATGATTTATTTTTCCACATTTAAATAAAAAGCTTTCTAAAAAAATACAAGTAGCTCAAAACAAATCTATCCGGTTTTGTTTAAATTAAGGAAATAGAACCCACATATTGGCATAAATGAATTTAGGAACATAAATTGGCTTCCTACAGCAGGAGGGGGGTAGGTAGTCATAAATTTAGTTCCTTTTGTCAGTTTGAGATGAAATCTTGTTACTTTTAATTTTTTTAAATTAAATTATGCCGAAGGGTTATTGGTCATTTTAATATGTTCTCAATTGAAGGTGAGTAAATAAATCACACAAAATCTATGTTTATGCTACAAATGAGCAGTAATTTATATTTTTTGTGCTTCTAAACTAGCTAAACATCAAATTTACATACTATAGTACATTTTTTATTGTTTCTACTTGAAATTTTTCCAAATTTGCACAAAAAGCTGCTTACGTCAGCATATTTTGAATTAAAAAATATTTTTTTTCAGAAATGAAAACGTCTTATCAAGACAAATATTCAGGCAATATATTATGAAAATTGGAGTAGTAGAACATACTTTTACATACCCCCCTCATTTACAAGGTCAAAATACCCCCTAAAATACGGAGGGAGCCATATAGTTATATATTCAGGTGAAAATGACTCCCCAGTAACATATCCTGGGCGTGAATATATCCATTTGCAGGAGAATCAACTCAAGTAACAATTGGGCGTGTCATGTTACCAGAATCCAACAAATGCTGCTGACCTTCCAGTAAATATTTACCAAACCCATAAGCAAGATGGTTACTTCCTGAACACCAATCCAATGGATGAACCCCTACTGAAAATTATTTAAAAAAATATGTATTGCATTTCGTTACTTCTGAATAGAAAAGTACAATAGCGATTCATCTTTCAGTATTAATACTACACATACTAACTCTTAACTCTTTAATGCATACTATCCCCGATAAGAATCAAATCATTGGTCACATAACTATGATGTATGTTTGTGCATTAAAGGGTTAAAAGGCATTGTAACGTCACTGTTTCATGAGACAATTACATATATATATGGTCGTTTAGAGCAGGATATACTTATCTACACGACAGACCAGATCCCACATTACCTGTTGATGGGACTAGATGTGGAGACGGAAAGGTAATCACATTTGAATCGATTTTATCAATTTTAAGTTGTTATACATTACTAAATAGAAATAGATCTTTTTTTCCTGCGGTACAAATTTTGTTATATCTTTTGATATGTATGGAATTAAGCTTTGGAACTTTTACCAGCGTCACTATGGACTATTGCCTTGACAATTAGGTCGAAATATTTGATCCATGATGTCATAACAGGTGCTACTGACATCAGCAATTTACATGGTTTTTTTGGGTATTTTTAAATACGTGCATTGATTCTCCTGTTAAAAGGTATTATTTTCTAAATATATATTCAGTTATGCTAAAAACATAAGTATATATGTTATAATCAGTCCCTCTATTGTTATTAATACAAAATAAAGCCTTAGGGAGAATTTGGTTTTTGATAATGTTTTTAGCAATAACGTTTTGGAAGACATTATCCCCTGAAAGGTGAAATTGGTACACAATCGTTTTGCGGCATTTTACTTCTAATATAAATTTCAAGTTAATTACTCTATGCGATCAAAAGTTATTAAAGTTTTAAAGAAATTAGTTTTTTTTTAAGAATTTATTTTTTCATAAATATAAGAAAGTGTTAAGCGTATTTATTTATGGACAGTTGTTAAATGATTTCTGATGGCCGCATGAACATCAGATTGAATAAATAAACTTTTTTTTCTTTACCAGAAACAACTTAAAATTTAACTTATTTTTGGAAAGGAGTATCACCCTATAATAACTGTAAATTTCATGATAGCAACCCTTATAATTTTATTAAATGGAGACTTATCATTTCATGCCAAATTTAATTTTCCGTTTATTTCCAATTAGTAACACCCCTGGAAAAACAAAACAGCAAATAATTCATTATAGATTTGAATAACTTCCGGTGATGCCAGGCAATATAGGATAATGGTGTTACATTGATATAATATTTTACAATATTTTCACTTCATGTGTATAAACAAGCATTTAAAAAACTTCTGATGTTTTAGGTTTGCATTAAGAACGAATGCATGGATACACAAAATCTGGATGAATCACACCATTACGAAAAGGCATCTATTTGCCATGGAAAATGTACCAACGGGGTAAATATACTTTCACATATTACATTACTGTTACCAGTTCTGACACACAGAATATATTAATGCGAAGAGGTCATCTTCCTTCAATGATAGCAATTGAACTAGATGCATTTATCACTTCGGAAGTAATATATATATATATCTTTGAAATAAATGCTTTTTCCTGGAGGTTAATTATAGGAAATGCAATGCAAAATATATTTATCCTCATATAATTATAAAGGTTTCCAATGCGAAGTTTAACATAACCAGTAGGTAGATGCATTGCAGGGTTAAAATAATATTCCCAACGACTATCAGGTACTTGTGATTAATACTGAGTGTTGATGTATTTATTTTCTATCTTATAGTCCTGCACAAATATTGGTGTTTGTTACTGTAAACCTGGGTATGGTGGCACAACATGTTCTTTATCAGATCCACAAAATACAGATGGAAAGTTGTATCCTGCGCAATGTCTCGGAAAATGTTTGAATGGCGGGGTATGGAAAATTTATTTTAACCTGGAAGGAGGATTAAAGCTAAACCCTTTAGTCCCTAGGTATACCCAGGGGGTCTTATCAGGTTGTATCTATTTCATTATCATTTTATTTCCATTGACTTCTTGGAAAAATAAAAAAAACAAAGAAATTAATTGCCGGCGATACCATTGTTTATGCTGTTGGAAACATAACAACAGAGAGTCTAAAAATGCATTTTATCCTATGTTTTACAATACTCTAGAATCGTATACTAGCTTTTAAATCATAATATTTATTAATGCTCGATGATGTTTACTTATAGATATGTGATATTTTCACCGAAAGGTGTTCCTGTACACCTGGTCGTGCATGCCCAAACTGTGATACAATCGACCCAAGTAACAACGATGGAAAAGTGTGTGCATTACCAGTAACTAGTACGTCTCATGGTAAGCTGCTTAAGTGGCTTTTTAAATTAAATTAACATTTCGTTTGATTCTTTATTATTGTTCCCTATATACATCCTTGTGCGTTTTCATTAGTCTACATTATGAATCCTCCGTGGATTAACCCTATCTAGACTAGACGTTCTTAAGGTTTATTTGACTATGGGATGGATGGGGGGGGGGGGGGTGTATAAAATATTATCTTGCCTTCAAACTAAGTTGAATTGTGTACAATTTACTTATGAAATCTTTTTCATGATATATTTTTTGAAAATGTCGGCATTTCTAAACGTACCATTGCTATTTTCGTGAACTTTGATAATTTATGTTGATCGTATTTATTATTCACTAGATGTTACAACAAAAAGCTACTGGTGATGCCTGATAGTCACGAAGTTTAGATAAGATAAATGCACCTTTGTGTTTCGTATAAGTTACCTACTGGTGTATAATGGGGCGCAAAAATATGTAAAAATATTTTAAAAACTTCGGAAATATCGCAGAATATATATTATTGTTTCTCTCAGTGTCCATTGTCAGTTATATTTTATAGATATGTTACGCAGTGGATGATGTATGCGAAGTACAGTAACTATATGACGTGTCAAAACGTCTAAAATTCGATTTGAGGTGCCAAAAGTGCTACAATTAAGAAAAAGATGGCATAATTATGGAACAGGGGTTAATAAGAGAATAATCATGTCTCATGTTCTTATAACTATTTTAGCACACATATAATATCAAATTCATTAGTATATAAAGTAACAGGAAGCAGTTCACTCAATTGTTTTTGTTCGTAGAAAAATATAAATCAAAAAATTATTATGGGTTGTTTCAAGAAAAGGCCAATAGACAACGAAACAGAAAATATTTTGATTCGAAATTTTCTGAAGTTGGGTCCAATAGATAAAAACTAAAAGCCATAAAGTTTCAAGGTCATAGCATATCAAAAGTTATGTTAAAGAAAACCACACTGGGGGAGAAATTGACTGTCTAGATAGGGTAAAACTCACGACCCTATGCACCAGAGATAATCACTCAAACTGATAAACAACATTAATAGTAATTAATTACCTTGGATATGTATGTTAGTTACTACTGTTGTGTTTCTGAATACTGAACTAATCTTTTTCTTCGTGATATTGATGCTAATACAAACTCAATATACAAGAACTTATACAAACAATAAACTCTTACCCCCGCAATTAATTCGCGTTACGTCACAGGAAAATCTTGTTTCCTCTTTATATAAAATCGGTTTCTGTATTTATGTTCACGATTTTAAAATCATACCTTTTTTCTAGAACGAACTACCAGTTCTTTTAAAGTGGAAGTTATTCAACTTTATTTAAATTGCAATTAATCATGAGAAATCCCCCAAAGAACATAATAAGAATATAAACTACAGATTGGTGTATATGTGTGAAATATTGTCCAGTGCAAATTTATTCAGAGAATTTGTGTGGTAGAGAGACGAATGATATTGCATTTCTGCATTTTGACAAATAGATACCCACGACTGCGTATTATAGGCTACTTTATGGTATTTTGGATTATAACAGAATGAAGAACCTAGCAGCAGTCTGTTTGCATGGATTTTGTTTGAATAAACTGGTTGAGGCATTCAAATTTTGACTGTATTCATTCATTCTAGCTTTTCCCAGCTATAAGGGATAATTTTCAGGGCGTACATGTGTGGTCAAGTGACATTTATGTTCCTACAAAAAGTTTGGGAAAATTTTCCTTAGTAAATTTCAGGAAAAGTCATAAAATTTCATAGAAAAGGCCAAGTGGTTCTTGTTATATCAATAGAAATATTGGCCCGCGGGCCAAGTAGTCCCCCGTCTAGGTAGGGTTAAAATGTGGGCGAATGAAAATATAACAGATCTTACAAATTCAGAACAGGTTTACGATTCAAACATACAAAAAAGATATGATGGCATTGAATTTGACACTTCGCATAATATCATAAAAATACACTTGTATCATTTATACATTAATAACATTAAAATTGCTGTTATTTATTTCTCAAGGCATCAGTTGTGGAAATTGGTATAATGGATCCTATATCAAAAACGGTTGCAAATCCAGGCTTGGCTTCATTGGAACTGGACATATGAAATTAATTAGAAATTACAGATCTACTATTGATTGGGAAAACATGCCAGAAGTAGCAAGAAAGTAAGGGGATTTCATTTCGTTTTCTTCTTGTGATAATATTTCGTGGTTTAAACCTTTATTGTATAAGTATACCTGGTTATATTAAAACTTCCAATTTGGAACCTTTTAGTAGCTTTTACCAAATTTATTTTACATAACATTTAGAATAAGTAAAATGTCTGATTAATTACTTTCCGGGGACACTACGCATTAAATGGTTAAATAGAAGTAATGTCGGATTAGGCTTTCCATTTTGTGTTAGATACATCAAGCATAGGTGACTTTATGTACATTACGATGGCAATTCGAAGCGAATGATATCTTTTCGGTTCTGTTGCTTGTAATGTGTACGTAGTAGTATATGTTTAGGTAGGACTTTGAAGTCCTTATTCATCCATTGCAGATGGCAATCGTTTCGGAATAAACGCTGTACTGAATCGTGTGTTCAGACGTAATAGTGCATTTCAGATAATTCTTGCCACACAATATTGTTATTATTTCGGACTACATCTTGTTGATATTATTTTTGATACTGCTGCAATGTTCACGATTTTCTTGTCCTGTCATGGCCATAATTACTGCTATAATTTGTCTGAAACATTATGCGTGGTGTATAAAATGGCCACGGCAGGAGAGTGGAAAGCAATAAATCTAATACATCGTTAGGTCTATAATTCTTAGATACACCTCATGCCTATTGTAAATTTCCTAATAGTGATACTTATTATGTTATAAAAGAAACGTAGCAAAGAAAAATTATTCTGATTTATAGTGATGAAAGTGCGGACAAGAAAATCAATAATATTGTACACACCCTCGACGAGTTAAGCTCGACCGGTCCGTGCACAGGCTACAAAGTGCCGACATCGGCCTACATGCTTAAGAGTGTACACATTACGCAGATTATTTTTCCCTTATCGAATTCATTTCAATTTTTATTCCCGAGCGGAATCATTTCAATTTTTTGCTGTGGATGCATCAACATAGTGTGAAAGCAAGGCCTATATATTAATAAAATCGTTCCGGAGTGATTTTTATCTAAAAGCGTGAACATAATATAGTACGTTTTAAAAATCTGTTTACTGTTTTAACTAGCAATGTTTCAGAATAACTCTAAAAATTAACTTCAAGGTTTATATAAATGGACTTACACAATTGGTGAGGTCATACTTGCTTCTTTATTCTATTGCTCATTATTTTAATGCACATGTATCACTCTATTAAAAAGGGAATCCAGTGGAACGTATACACCATTACGTTCATATTGATTGCCGATCATCATTGCTTAGGATATTCTCCCGACGAAATCTCTGGAAATAATAAACATTGTTTCATAAAACTGTGCACATAGTGTGAAAAAGATTCATGGAAATTAAACAAGCCGTTTTAAAATAATGAATGATCAATTCTTCCACAGGCACTTTCGCTCTCCAAAAATCAACAAGGACAGCATAATGGTCCGTTATCCACAAGGTATACAGGCTGGTGTAGTTGGTGTCACGCGGTTCTTCGTCTCTTTAAGCCTCACATTTCGGCGTGCAGATATTGTTTTTTATAATGATAGCCAGAAGTAATGGAGATAAAGGGTTCTCCATAAAATCAGTATATAATACTACCGTAGTATAGCCGTAGATGTTACTTGCACCGCCATATTATAGCGCGACTCGTTTAAAACGTAAACTTTGTCAGAAAATGATGATGATATAAACCGTTGCATTTTAATATCCGCTTCCTTGAGGATAATTACATATATCAATAGCACTGCCCCACACCCCAGGACTAATATAACTTATTACACACGCTAAGTAACTTTTGAACTATACTGAGAAGTTCAAATCTCTTCGGCGAATACAATGGTTATTTTGGATGAGGTCAAATAATTAACTTCAATCTTGTAATGACATGTCTTTATTCCATTTCAGTTTATGAAGCATAACCAAATATAGACAAACGAAGGGCAATGAAGAACATATACTGGGTTTCATAAAAAGATTTTATATTAATTGTTAGTATGTAATTTTTATGTATATACCTTATGGTAAGTCAATTATTCTGATTACTTCAGGATGACGTGTCGGTGCGCACAAGCAGCAAAGGACGCTGATTACAAAACGTTCGGACTGCAGTTCTGGGGAGAATGTTGGGCCTCAGTGAAAACTGCTAACGAATTGCAAGCACGCTCTACAAACGACTGCAAAACTGTCGACTACAAAGAGTGTAAACCAACCGACATTACATGCTTGGGAACAGATGTTTCAACGTATTTGTACACTGTACAATATAATTCTTTATAATTTTAGAAAGAAACGGATTCTGCTTGTAGAACTAGCATTAGCTGTAGCGATGTGGTCTCGTAATCCATAGTTTATTATTTTGTAACTGATAATAACTATTATTATTTATTAATCCCAACCACTGGCGTTGTTCAGAGGCGGACCTCTCCGTCAATCAACTAAAATCTTCCGTTTATTTTTATGAAAAATAGATTTCAGATTCGTGTTTCTCGTCCAAAAATATACTGGTGTGGGAAATGTTAGAACCCTACGTTAATTAGAAAAGTTGTTTTGGCTACACCACCTCCATCGCCAAAGCCTACTTATAATTCGAACTTGTCATGTCTCGCCTCGTTCTAATGCAAAACCTTATTTTCAAATAGTTATAGATTTGTTTCTATTTTCTGTTCTCCAGAATCTTGTTTGTTTGTTAGTGAATGGGATTATTCCTCTGTGGTGGAAAAATAATGCAATTTTAATGACCGACAATTCATTCTCCCTTTGGGGTAGGTTCGTCTAATAAGGGTTGCGAATGAGGCACTTTTCCGCAAAATCTTATTTTTCTGTAAAGAAGAAAGGCTGTAAATGTAGATATGGAAATATTCCTCTACGATCGAGAGAGTGGCTCTAATGTTTAAAAGGATCACTACAAGCGTGCACATAACATACTGAGACTAGCCGCCAAAGTTATCAAAATAAGTTCCACGACTAATGAAAATAGTTAATACCTATCGACACTTTGGTTTCATGGACGCTCTGCCGAATAGGGAGGGAACATGCAAAGGGCCCACAACCGCAAAGCAAGTAAGTAACGGGGAGTTTTAAAGTCCTTGGGGTATATCCACATCATGTTAGTGGTTCTTCATCCTCGCCAACGTCGCTAAGAGAAGATAACTTATCGCTAGATATATGTGAAGCATTGCGCTAACTTATCTTCCCAAGGCCAGTGTGCGTTCAGTAAATTACTCCTGATGGGATGGCAACGCTGGATTTAAAGTGTATCGGGGTGGAGTATCGATTCTGATGTTCTCTGGCCGGGAATCGAACTCAGACCGCACCGGTGAAATCCGAAGTTGCATATCACTACACCAATATCTCAAATGTAATTGCTAACTGCAAATTAAGTGCACAAATTCTTAACCCTATAATGCATAAACATGTCTTCTGGTTATATTAAACTTCACAATGGAAATCAATATAATTTTAGGAGGAACCAGGGGGTTTTGTCATATAGTACCTTTTGTTTTGATTTTACGCACAGTTTAATTTGATTGGTTGTTTAGTGTCACGTGACATACTTTATTGTTAAGAAACACGCTAACATTGTTTTAGGAATTTATTCCGCTCTACAATTTTTTCAGTCTTTAATATGTATATGTTGTAAACGGCGTGTTTTTCTTGAATTGCTTACCTTCGTTGACTGGAAAACAAGCAGGGATTCTGTCAAATTTACATTAAATTTCCAAAAATTAACGAACCTGCAAAAAGCACAATGGCAAAGAAATGACCAATGATTTGATTTCTTTTCGGGGACATTACGTATTAACTTTACTGGTATATGCTTTCAGGAGATTGTTTGTTATGGGGGGGGGGGGGGGGGGGGTTACCTTTCCCCCCCCTTAAG
>JANTOQ010242143.1:0-13535 GCA_027564595.1 Bythotiara depressa | reverse complement strand
GTATACCTGATGATTGTTTAATAACATGAAACTCAGAGTCGTATAAAAGAGTCTTCTTTCCTCTTCAAGTTATATATATATATATATATGTGTGTAAATTATGAAAATGAACAGGAAAGACATCCACAATGGCATCGCTATCCATCCCCGAAAAGTTCTATTTAAAAGAAAAATTATTTTTCATGAGTATCACTTGTTTGTTTGAGTTTTTATTTCACTATTTATAAATATTACCTCGAGAATTGAGAATACGCGAAAAAATAAATTTGGAGAAAGTTTCTTCTAAAAAGCTCCTATGTGATATTAACCCAGGCTAGTTTGTGCTTTCCGCGCGGGCGGAATTTTGCTCGGGGAAAATATTTCTGAGCATGCGCAATGATTAACTTGATCATACGTCAATTCGGGAAAAAACGTTTAGCGGAAATGAATCAAATAATGAACACTTTACTTTTTCCAGGGAATTAATCATTGGAAATATAGGTGAAAATAAAGTTGGTAAAAGCTGGTAATACCCCCTAGTTCTTCATAAAATATAAAGGTTTTCACTAAGATGTGTATAATTGACAGGAGGTACATGTAATTACGTTTTTATTATGTTTTATGCTTTGGATGCATCTAATTTGTATAACTATTCCATATATTTTCCCATAGAAAATTTTGGGTGACGAGGTCTCTGCAGAGGAGAGTGGAGTAGAAATATCACATGTTGTGTTATGAATGTGTAGGTATATTTTTCCTTATTTGTGAGAAGAGTGTAATGCGTCATCTTAGTGAATGCGAAATGTAACTTGTTCAGTTTGTGTGTGCAATGCAAAAAACATATACCAGAAATATAAACAATTTCGACACTGAGATGGAGTTGAAAATATTGGCGAAAACAGAATTCAATAATTTTATGCTTCTCTAACACCACCTCAAATTTGTGCTTTTTTTGCATAAATTATGTTGTTTACTTCCGCATATTTAGCTAAAGTAATTATATTTCCTGTATACGTTTGTGCAAAGAACACACAGGAGGCGTTCCATGCTAATACACAGGGGGACCAAGTAGATACCTTGTTGGAGAAGTCCTGCCGTTACACCACGAACGTCAACTTCTTCTTGCTTCTTTGTTTCAAGCCGAGGACTTTCTCGTTTAGCTGCATCTTGTTGTAATAACTCAGCTAGTTGACTTTTCTTCTTTGGCTTGGTCTCTCCACCATTTTCCGAAAGTGAAGGTAGATGTCTGTTGGATACATTAACATCGTCTTCATCCAGACTGTTTTGTTTTTTGTTTTCCAACTTAGCTTTATCTTGCTGTAATAGAGCTGCAAGTGCAGGTGATTTGGCTCGACCTTCCGCTTGTTTCCTTGGTGCTAATTTATTTTCTTCTTTTTTGCTTTTCTCAGGCTCTACTTTATGAACCTTTTTCAAAAGTGACTTGAGATTTCCAAATGTTCGTTGTCCTTCTCGTTTTGGAGTTGCATTGGTTTTGTCTTGTGGTGGGGTTTCATCAAATCTCTTTGCTTTATTTTCTACTGGCTTAGGTTGTTGTTTAACAGGTTTTGCAATGTTCTCTTGCGGTTCTGTTTTGGTAATTAAAGGAACGTTTTTCTCGTCAGTAGTTTCGGTAATTTTTCCCGCGATTGCTTTTTTCTTTAAACTTTGTAAATTAAACAAATCAAGTTGCTGTGTAACTGATAACTTTTCTTCTAAGACGTAACTATCTTCCACATAATCGGCGTCTTTTCTTCTTTGACGTTCTTTGCGGCGCTGTAGGAGATAATTTGAATAATCCGTTGGTGTCGATTCTAGATTTCCGATAACAATCGGCTTTGGCTGAATCGGTTCTTCATTTAAAATTTCCTTTTTCTGTGCTTTCTCTGTACACGTTTTTTTTGTTCCATCGGTTTTACTTGTATACATGGCTGCTGTCTTGTAGCCATTTGATGCAGAAGAGTTATTTATTTTGCTTTCTGATATATTGTTTCTTAACTGATTTGTCTTGTTTAATTCTTTCTTATTTACAATTATATCTTTATTATTTTTATTATTTGTATCATAATCTTGTATACGGTTTCTATGTGATAATTTTTCGACCACATTCATTGATTGTTGCAACACAGGTGAATGCTTATCTTTTTTGTTGTTTCTATCTTCTTCTTGCTTAATTTTTTCATTGTACATTCTAACTTTATCCAAGCTCTTCTCTCGCGAAAATTTGTTCTTCAAAGAACCTCGTCTATTTGTTGGTTTCTGTGTTTGTTCTGCGCTGGAAGGGTGTGATTTAGGTAATTCGGTGCTGTGTGTTTCTTTGTGTTGCTGGTGATGTATGTCTTTTATATTTTCTTCGTCTTTCTGTAGCAGTTCCATTAAATTAGACGTGGTATCATTACTTATTTCAGGGAAATATTTCTCACTGGCACTTTTTATTTCATTATTGTTCTTCGACCTTTCGAATAATTCTCTTTCTTTCAATTTTTCATTATATTTTCGAACCTTGTCAATACTTTTTTCTCGAGACATTTTTCTTCTTGGCGAGAGCCGTTTTTCCTTAGTACTTTCATTCATCTCTCTGCTTGAAGAGCCGCATACAGTCGAGCTTGAATCACTTAATTCTGTTTTCTGGTCTCTATTCAACATAGTTAACTTAGTAAGTAAACTGTCCGTTTTATCTGGAATGTTAGAACTATTCGTTTTATTGTAAATGTCATTATTGGACATTACCTGCCCTCTTGCAGGAATATTCGCATTGTCTGTTGCATTAATATACATAAGACTTTTATCTATCTTACTGTCTTTAACATTAGTAATTATATTTTGATTATTAGTCTCGTTAACGAAGATATCGCCATCCAAAGTTGTATGCATATTGTTGACAACAATGTTAATGTTATTGTTGATATTAACGTTACCTTTTTGTATCGTTCGTTTCTCTTCAATACACCTGGTATGTTTTAATTGTTTCTTGTTCGCCTTTTCACTGTCTGTTATTATTTCGCTCGAAGTTTTGAAGTTTTCGAATTGTATATTATTTGAATCGTTAAACGTTTTGAGTTTTTCTATACTTTTTTGTTGTTTTAAACTGTTTCTGCGCTGAGCAGTGAAACTTTTCCTTCGTGTTTTCGATTTAACAATGGAGCAGTTCATCTTGTTGCACCTTTCCAGGCTGTCTAAGTCTGCTTTTTTGGGGCTATGGGAAGTCCTTGTAGTATTTTCATTAGCAGATAAAGATTCTCTTCCAACTATATCAACATCGTGTTTGTGTGCTTCATTAAATCGCTTTACTTTGTTTATCTTCGTCTCTCTTGGTACTGCTGTCTGTCTTTGTTTTCCATTGTTTTTCTTTGTAAATGTTTCACACTTACACCTTTTCTTCTTCAAATCATCATCTTCCATTTTAACTAGTTCAACACTTTTCCTTTTTTGTAATGTTTCTTCATTACCTAACATCATTCGTTCATTATATTTCACAACATTTTCTACACTTCGTTGGTGCTTCATCTTTTCACGAGGAATTTTCACTTTGGATGATCTTCGTTTTGGTTTGGAGAACGAACCACTTGATCGCTTTACTTGTGTATTGGTCTCACTGTCCGTAGTTAAAAAATCAGATTCTGAACCTTTCCCTGGATCATTAAAAGGTAGTGGGGTGAGACCACCCATGACGGAAGCTGTTCGGTCAATTCCTGAGTCACTACTGAAATCATCCTTTTCATTGTAGTTGTTCCTTTTATTGTTCTTAATGGGGAACGTTTCCTCATTGGTTAATTCCTCCCCTGTTTGATTCATCTCTATAAGCTCTTTATCTAATTGTTTATTAAATTGATTGGTCAAATTTACATTGTTGATATCCTTTTGTGATTTATTATCTTCTACCAATTCTGTTTTGATATTGTTATGTGTAGCACTTTCAAATTTTGAAGTTATCTGCTTATCAATTTCATCTGCAGACGTTTCTATTAACGATTCTTGACTAGCAGCTCGCGTAAATCGATTTTCTTTTACCCTTTTCATTTGAGGTGTTGCACGACAAGTATCAGATACGTGCGTTAATGCATTGCATTGTGATTCGGCAATATTGTCACGTTTATTCTCAGATAAATTTTCTATTGATTTTTTATTGCGACGTGCTTTCGTTTTAGCAATATCTTGGATCATTTTATTAACAACATCGTCCTCACCAATATTTAACCTCAAATTTACAGCCCTTCCATTCATTTGATCAGATAAAGCACGTTGATCAATATTCACAGCAATATCCACTGCAACTTTCAGTTCGCTATTTGCTCTTTCAAACGATACTTTTGTATTTTGTGTCGCGTTTCGATTATCGCAATTCTCATACTGATAAACTTTTACTTGTGGCTCGCCGTAAGAACTTTCATCTCTGCTACCTTCGCCGTTTACAACAACGTTTAAGTTCACTTGAATATCGTTTGTTGTGGCAACTGCTTCGTTATCGGAGATACACTCAAACGGCGAATGACAGCAACGAGCATACTCATCTATATCATTTAATGAACTTAAACTACTAAGATCCTCGTTTTTCGATAATTGAAAATTCGGAAATTGTTTCTCTGTATCTGTTAATGAACTGGCGCTATCTGTGCAGAATAATCTTTCGTTAAATTTACGTACACGATCAATACCTTTTTCGCGTTTTTTCTTTGACTTTCTTCGATTTTTGGCATCTACTCTTCCGTTATACTTTCGAACTCTTTCGTTGTATTTCCTTACCCGATCAATACTATACTCTTTGGAGGTCGATTTTTTGGAATACTTCTTTCGTTTCTCCGTCTCTGTAATCAACATTTTCTTTTCTTTGTGATCCTCGCCTTCACTTGTTGTTATGAAATCTGTTACGTCACTGGATTGAACGACGTCACTATATTGCATTACATCACCACCATTAAATGCATCTGTTTTATAAAGTTTCATGCAATCGTCGTATTCCAATTCCTCGCAATCGCTTTTGTTATTTATATCAATAATATTGTTGTTATTGTTGTCAGGGAGGAACGTTAGAATTTCATTGTTTCTCTTTTCTGTTTCCAGATCATTACCGCTGTCCATGTAAAAATTAATTATATCATTTGGCGTCTTTGTCGTTATTGTGTTTTTATTATTTTCAAGCGGATATGCAGGACATATAGGCTGTTGCGAAGATGTCTCGGAATTTGGTCTCGATACACCAGCTTGATTGTGCTCCCCACACCCATTTGTTTCGGTCTCGTCAACATTATCAACAAATGTAAGTACATTTAGTTGCTTGGCACGCCGGTCTTTTAACACGAGAAGCAGTTTGTCTCTCAGCTCGAATTGTTGTTCGCGAAGAGCATTTTCTAGAGGTGGATTAGTGGTAAAGTGCAGAACGAACACAAAACTGGTAAGATTTTGTTCCGTTTTTTACGAGATATCTGCTTTTTTTACGGTTGATTAACACAGTATTTAGAGGAATTAATTATTATTTAACGGAACAAAAACTGGCAGCAGATCAAAATACAGAAATGAGGTAAATAACAAAACTTTAAAATTATTGTTAGTTATTTAGTGTCTTCAACAAAAAGATTAGTATAAAAAGTTGAACAAGCAAGTCGTCAATTTTCATATCAACTCCATCTTGTGTCGAATAAGTTTATTAATGTTATTAGTTTACCTGCGGCCTCGATGAGCTCCTCTTCTGTTGCTTCATTAATTAAATCTTCCTCCTCCTTCGTGAGTGCGGCCTAAAAATAAAATTTCTTATTTCTAGACTAGGGTATAAATTAAGGACCCATTTGAATATTATTTTATACATTTATTCATTCATTTCCGATTATTCAAGATGATTTATACGTTTCCTTAAACCGTACGATTCTTTGAACCAACTTTTTTCTAATTTTCTTCGCGATTAGAAATTTGTCAACCTTTACTCTTCTGATTTATTTTTTTAATTTTGACTTTTTAAAAATGGTACAAAAATATATTTTTTCATACTCGATTACCTGTTTGGGTGGTGGCGGTAGATCCGGCTTTTCTCTCGAATACTGTTTCTTAAGTTTTGCTTCTTTTATCTTTTTCTTTTCTTCTTCCTTTAGTCGAATTTTCTCATTTTTGATTACTGTTTTACTCTCCTCGACCTAAATAATAATAATCAATAAATACAAATAAAATAATATACAAATATAAATATCTATAATTAAATGAAATGTAATTGTCCAAGTATCCGAGGAAACCAAAAGAGAACTTACAATTTTGTCAAAGTTGTCAACCAAATCTTCCTTATTGAACATAGGTGATGCCACTTTAGAAGGCGTGAATGACCCCCTTTCTCCAGCATTGATCAAAGAATTCTATAAGACGCAAGAGCGAACGTAAACAACCTTCTTCAAGTACAAGTCAAAAAACATAATAATAATAATAATAATAATAATAATAATAATAATAATAATAATAATAATAGATGTTAATAACTAACTAATTAAAGTAAGTTCTTTTTTAGAGGTTCTAGTTTAGAAGTTAGAGTAAAGTAAAAAACATATTGTCAAATGAACCATTTTACATTTGGATCATTTCAACTCTGAAGATATTAACTCTTTAGTGACCGTGAATTTCTTTGCTATTCTATGTTTTCCAGGGGGCTAATTTTTATAAATAAAAGAAATATTAGGTTGGTAAAAAGTTGATAAGACTCCTTAGTTTATAATAGGCCTTTTACAATAAGCAGTCATTAAAGAGGTAATATGCTAAATTTGTATTCAAATATCGAGGATTAATTGGTAACTGTTTTGTTTTTGTTATTGTTATTGTTTTTATTTCATTGTTTCTTCGAGTTTGTTTATTTGCAGTATTTAAAATTTTGATACGATAATGTTGACAGTTGGTAGCGTTTCAGAATTTGCGCATCTTTTCCTCAAGGAACTGCGCATGTTCGTAAATTGTTTAAGAAATTCTCCTAACGCTCCTAACCTGATTGCTTTAAAAGGTTTTTTTTTGGGTAAGTAAGGCAAACTTTAACTTGTTTTATTTTATTTATTGGAGTTTCTTCAAAAAGTTGCTGATTTGTTGTTTTTAGTATTTTTCAACACAAAATATGTTCATCCTGTTATGCATAGTGCCCGTGGAAAGTAAACAAATCATTGGAGGCTTTGAAAACGATTGACCGATTAGTTGACATGAGCAAGTTAGAGGAGTGTGACCGTAATGCATTAATAGCAATTTCAAGAAAGTTGGAAACAGTACAAATCAAGAACAAAACACAAATGTCTATTGACAAATATTTCATGTAATATTAACCGTATAGTGTTTGAAAGTATTTTTTTTGTTATTTTGTAACCTTTCACGTGTAAGTCTAAGAAGAAAAAAATCAACTAAAAAATGAACTGGTTTTAGGTATTTGAGGAAATATAAAGCGAGCCTCTAAATTTGCGGACAAAAATATTTGCACCGATGGTGTCCGCTAATTAAAGGTTCCACTGTAGCTTGTTTAAAGAAAGAGTGATAATTAAAAATAAAATTAAAACAAGAGTTGATTATTACATTAATTACCTCATTACCGATAAGGAAGATCACGTTCTCCCGCGAGGTAAGTTTTTGTTAGAAGTTTTAACAATATTGATATTTTTAGGTGAATTTCCCTTTCTCGTTAATTTTGTTAAATTTGGTAATTACCACACCTGGTGTTACTTTTTTAATTATAATGAACGTTTATATGGCTCGTCATAAAATAATATAAATATTTATATTACCAGGGGGTAAAATATTTATATTACCAGGGGGTATTATTGTAAATATATTAAAACGGTTAATTATTTACTTTGCGTCCGTGTGTATAATTTTCCCAGTTGTCGACTAAGTGTTTCTTCTTATAATATATGGGCGAAACATATATGGGTGTTACGTCTGTCTCTTTATCATCCAGTAACAAAGACCTCTAAAAAGAAAGGGTCCGGTGACGAGTATCATGTTTATGTATGTTGTCACTTGTCAAGTGTTATCTCATTATTTACTTTGAATAATTGATCTCCGAAAACAGCAGATAATTTTATCAAATCGAAATCAAGCCTAGCTAGTCTTATCCACTCATAATGAAGAGTAGACAATCTCATCCAATCAAAATAAAGACACCCCATGTAGTTATGCTCTTAATCTGGCAAAAGATAACAGATTAAGATTGACAGCTAGCTTAGCAAGTGAAATAATTAATTAGTATACTCTGTTGGGATCGCGTCCAGATAAAGTTTTTTCCCAGCTGTCAACAAGATCTTTTTGGTTATACATAGGTGGAACACTTTCAGCCCTGTTTCTCGTTTTGTCGTCTCGTACAATCTAGAAGGAAAAGGTATCTTCGGTTGTTAATATAAAGGACAATAAAAGAGTAAGCGTTGTGACTCGATTAGTAGAATCCAACAATATTACCTTATAAATGCGTGTTACTATAGTAATAAAAAAATATTAGCCTTCGCTCTCCTTCCTGTATGAGAATTTGAAAAAGGCGAAGAAAACCTCGTCATAATAATTTTAAACTTAACTCTTTAAATGCATAAAGTCCCCGGAAAGGTATCAAATCGTTGGTCACATCTTTGCTATTTTGCTTTTTCCAGGGAGGTTAATTATTGGAAATATAATGTATAATAAATTTGGTAAAAGCTAATAAGACCTCCTGGTTCCTCATAGAATAATAAAGGTTTCCAATGGTAAGCTTAATATAACCAGGAGGTAGTGCTTATGCATTAATCGGTTAACATCTATGAAAAATTCTAATTCCTTAAAATATTTTCTGATTTATGGAATTTAAAATGTTTATATGTCTCGCTGATAACTGATTTTTAAAGAAACCTACAATAATGAAATGAATGAAAAACAATTACTCTTTTTGGGGCATGTCCAGATAAAGTTTTTTCCCAGCTGTCAATCAATTCTTGCCTGTCAGACATGTGTATTGGTGCATTTCCTTTCGTAGTTGTCAAGTCAGTCCCTTTGTCATCAGTCTATAAGGAACCAAAACGTTTGGTTTTATTTCAGTTTTAGTTCATTCTCTAACTTTTTAGTTTATTCTAATACACTGAAAGAAAAAGTTGAGAAATTTTAATACTACGCTTAAAGTAAGCAAGATGTATTTTCGTTAACACTATTTAAAATAAACAAGTTTATTTCTTCCTAAATGGTCTCGATTAATTTCTTTTGTATTGATTTGTTCTGGAACAAAAACCTCCTAGATGTCTTTTATATAAGAAAGAAATTCCCTTATATTGACAAAATTTTCATAGTAAGAACCTCTTCTAAATAAAACCTCAGTTCCTTATTTTTTTGAGTGATCTGAAGCTCAAAGTTTATCCGGTTTCTTTTTTCTTTTTTAACTGTTATAAAGTCTTTCAATTTTCCTGACGTAATCTAAAGTTTCTTTGATAGAGAAACAATGTTTTGAAGTTCTTTGCTTTTGTTGAGATGTACTGTATTACTTATTTAGAAATTTTACGGAAATCTTTTCTTAGAAAAAAAACTTGGTTCTTAAATTTTCTTCAGCAGTGCTTGTTGTTTTGGCCAATTTGAGCCACACTTCCTTATAAACGCGTTCTTTATAAAAAAAAAACCAGCGTAATTCTTCTTTCATCATTTTACCGTAATGCTTTGCAATGCCCACAAATAAACTCCTTATTAAAATAAAGAAATAAGATTTATTGACTGTCCCAATAATTGATGACATCAGCATTTTTATTTCATTTTTATAAAGAAATCTGACATGATGGTGTAACGTTAATAAAAATAAAAACGCATTGTCCGTAGAAATTATCACTAAATTTGTTGTTCAGATATTTTGTTTTTACTTGTCATTACTTTTTTAACAATCTGGCGAAGTTTATACATATATATTAAATCTTAATGATCTATCTTTATTTTTTATAAGTGGAAATGAAATAAAAAGCAAAAAAATATAATTAATGAAATAAAAAGAAAAAGCGTAAAATATAATAACATTTCTTTCCGGTCAATTACGAAGAGGAAGTAATAAAAAACATAGCTGCTATGTAGTTTTTCGACATTTTCCTCTCTAAAACTAAGAACAGCCTAGAAGTCTATCTACTTTAATTAATTGATAAGAAAACCTATTAACGATGTTATTAGCTATCTTATAAAGAATTAAAAGATGTTATCGGATTACAGCTAATTGGAGAATATCGGAACTTTTAAACGAGATTTTTTACATTCCCCGATTACTGTACGTTTTATTTAATCTCCTGGATTAAGAAACTCGAATTGAAAACCCTGACTTCTCTAATTCCTATTTTACAATCTTGGGGACACTAAGCATAAAATGATTGGTTAATTATTGGCTATTTTGCTCTTTCCTGGGAGTTAATTATTGGAAATGGAATGTAAAATAAATTTGGTAAAAGCTGATAAGACACCCTGGTCCCATATAAAATTATAAAAGTTTCCAATGGGAAGTTTAAAATAACCAGTAGGTATGCTTAATACAATAAAGAGTCAAGAAGACCCCCTGGTTCCTCATAAAATATAAAGGTTTCCGATGGGAAGTTTAATATAACCAGGAGGTATGCATTAAAGAGTTAATTTTTCAAAAACGGATGTTCCATTGTACAGCGGTGCGTAAACACGTGTGACGATATGCTAACTTCCCCTCAAAGTATGTGTTAAGAAATGAAAAAGAGGTGAAGAAACTTTACAAGTTTCTCTACACCCATCCCCAAACTTTAACATGCGTCGTATTAACTATTATCGATAGTTGTTGTTAAAGACAATCCTTCGTATTGACATAATTTGTTTTTTACTTAAAAAGAAGGGACGATAGATTCGTATAATTCTGTATTCCTTTAACACCACTACTGTGTTGTTGTTGTTGTCAATAAACATTAACTCTTTTTTTCCGGGGGTTCAAAAACTGCAATTATTATAGAAAATTAATTTGATAAAAGGGGAAAAGACTCCTGGCTCTATATATACTTAACAAATGTTTTCAATAAAAAGTTTCCATATCCAGAAGATAGATTGCATTCATTATATAGCAAAGAATTTGATCACGTAAACAGAAATTAAGAAATTAAAAAATCGCTACTATAGCAGTTTCACTTATCTTATTTAGTTTTCCCTATTCTGGTTTTTACAGCGTGTATGATTTGTGAATAATCTGAAGAGAAAATTTTAAAGTCGGTGAAATAATTCCGAGCTCTAAATATTTGTGTATAATTGTATAAAGAATGTGTAGGAGAATTTACTATAGAATATAATATAGAAACAAATATGGCTAAATATAATTTTCTGTAATGTTAATAAAAATGAATTAAAACCCAGAAAAATGATAACATTCTGAATTAGAATGATTTGGAAAGTTAATTTGAATTTTAAAACAAGACCAATTCGAATGTTATATTCAATTCCCACTTCATTTTGTATTTCATTGGCGCAAATATGATCACATGTTCTTTGTTAACACAAATTCACAAAGGCGATATTGTTTATAACCTAATAAACATCCTGCATTACTCCAATCCTAAATGTACTCATTTTATTAATATTTAATTCAATTAATTTGTTTAAAATGTCAGCTTCATCATTCTTCCTCCCCTGCTAATACATAATAAGCCTGCTTAAAAAGTTGGCTAAGCTTGAATGGGCTAATTTGTTGATATGGCTCCAACTGTCAACATTCAATAAACGATATAAAACTCTTTCTACACTATGCGTGCAATGTTTATTATCTCGCAAAGAAATCACCTCCATTGTCAGTGAACTTTCATTGTAAGTTTTGATTTTTATAGTTTAACTTATAATTTATTTATTTATTACCGTATTCATTATCATAGCTGGAGATGAACAGCCGGTGTGGATGTGTTAATGGGTAAATATGTGAAGTCGTGGATACTCATAAAGAGTATCATTTACATAATTTGGGGGAGTCAAGTGATACTAATCAGCTTCGTTTCGCACATATTTGTTAATTGATTGGAAACAAAGTAAGGTAAACAAATTTGATGGTTTATATTACACAATAAGCCATCAATTTGAAGATAGCTGATAAAAACTTATATATAAACATACTCCGGGGGTAATTATTCTCTTGGTGAAATATCTATTCGAGATTTCAAGGGTATAAATCATACACTCGAGTGTTCGAATGTTTTATTAAACTGAATCGAGAACGGGTTTTTTTTTCAGTCAAAATTTAATTTCGTTCGGGTAGATTATGGTATACTGTAATTTCTATTAACATTCTTCACCGGAAGAAGCAGGTAAAAAAAAATTTTTTAATTACTTCCTAAAAAATTACGTAATGTTACGTAATTTTTCTGTCAAATTCGGTTTAGCTACATAAGCGCATTTGCTAAAATGGAGTATCATATTTTGTTTAAATCAGTTTATTGCTTAATAGTAACAAACCGATTCTATAACGAAAACGAATAATTAACCTTCTAGTGCCTGGTGTTCCCCGGAAATTATTCAAATTTATATTCATTTCTTTGTTGTTTAGCTTTTTTCAGGGGTTCTACTAATTGAAAATAAAAGGAAAATAAAAGTTGGTAAAAGCTGATTAGTCCCCCTGATCTTTCATAAAATTATAATGGTTACTATTAGGAAACTTACAATAAGCAGGTGGTGTATCCAGGCATTACAGGGTTACGATGCGGGTGATTACATCAATTTTTTCTACTCTCGTTAATTAATAGTTACATGTATAAAACTGAAATATTATTAAAACGAATTTTCAATTACAAAGACGCGTTGTTAAAAAAGGGAGGAGTTGCCCACTAAACACCCGCCATAAGGCCCCAATTTAAATCTCGCACACCAGCGCACATTACCTCAGGATCGAAGTCAGAATTAAGCTGTTCAAGTTCCTCCTCCGTGAGAGAATTCAGCAAATCCCATCCCTCTTCATCCAACAGATCATCGATGTCCATTTTGTCGGTTGTCTAGGAAACAACAATAATAATTAGTTAAGTTGAAATGGACACAAGCACAAGTTCTACTTACAAAGACTTAGTAGTGATGATAAAATATAAAATATATATAATATGTTTTTTAATAAACGTGTTACGAGTTAAACCTTTAATGCATCGTGTCCCTCGGAAAGAAATCAAATCATTGGTCATTTCTTTGCTACATTGCTTTTTTCCAGGGAGATAATTATTGGAAATATAATGTAAAATAAATTAAAGCTGATATGACTCCCTGGTTCCTCATAAAATTATAAAGGTTTCCAATGAGAAGTTTAATATAACCAATGAGAAGTTTCATATAACCAATGAGAAGTTTCATATAACCAATGGGAAATTTCATATAACCAATGGGAAGTTTCATATAACCAATGGGAAGTTTCATATAACCAATGGGAAGTTTCATATAACCAATGAGAAGTTTCATATAACCAGGTTTGCTTATGCATTAACGGGTTAAGATGAGATACACTTTATGACAGTTAGTTGGTTAGAAGTTACTAACCGTAGTGCCACCAGGACCCACCAATGTAGAAAGTTTGTGTTTTTAGCTCATTTACATTCCGTATGGTTATAATAAAAATAAAAATAAAAATAAAAATATAAAAATATAAAAAT
>JANTOQ010242032.1:0-13535 GCA_027564595.1 Bythotiara depressa | reverse complement strand
CTCTCTAGCAGATAAGTAATAGGTATGCGATTTTTCGTAATCCCGTACAAGTCTCCAAGTGAGTCAGAATTCTGACTATTCAATGGCTGATAACGTCAAAAGAGTCAGGCGTGAGTCAGGGTGTGAGTCAGGTAGTAACAGAATCACGGTAAACGGCATTGAAATATTGTAATTTTTAAGGAATACCGTACTACGATTTTGTATCTTTATCCGGAAACTACGACCATTTTACTACGGGAAGACTTATTATCTAGACTAACTAATAACACACAAAAAAACAATTTAAATTTTCCGATCTAAATCGGCGGAACGGGAAAAATAACAATGCCATTCTGTCGTGAGATAGTAATGCTACAGATGAAGTTACTAGGAGTCAGGAAAAACTATTGAAACATTTTAAGTCGAGTTTCTTTCTTACTTTTTGTGGATGAACATTTTCGGGTTTAGATTTCACACGTAAGTCAGCTGACTCGTTTGACTACCCTTAGGTACGCGCCTGTGCTATTATCCGTTCGCTTATTGCTTCTTTTGTTTCAGTGTCATATGATGTTATCCATGGTTCTTCCCTTATTTTTATATTTCTTGTCACTATGATTACTTTTGATGCCTCTTTTATCATGCTTGCTATTTCGTCGTATTCAATTTCATCCTGTTGTAATAATTTGGTCCCATTTTCTTGAATGGCATGTTCATATTAGGGCCATTTTTCTGTGTTTATCATTTTTATTAATTTATTTTGTGTTGCTTCTGTTTTATCTTTGAACTTGTTTTTTATGTATGTTAGCACATAGTCAGTTGGAGCTTTCTTGCTTTCGATGCAGTAACGTCTTTCTTCATCAATATGCCTTATTGTTACATTTTTACTGGCCTCTTGGCTTGCCATTGTTAGATCCAGTATCGATTTTTCATTGTTTTGTATTCTTGTCCATTTTCCTTTACATATATTGTTGTTGTTCATGAGGATTATGTTGTTTTCATGTATTATTTGTTTTCATGTATTATTTGTTTATATCTTCTACCGTTGGGATCAATATTTTTGTGGTTACCATGTATCGCTAGTTGGTCGTTTCCCATGTGTGCGTTAAAGTCTCCCATCCATAGGATTTCTGAATTTCCTAGCTGTTTCAATTCTTTATAGTCTCGTTCTAATGTTTTGGTATAGTTTTCTATTGTGTTTTTATTAGTTATATGTTCGCATGGGCTGTATGTTGCTCCAATAGTTAGACATTTTGTTGGTCCTTTAAGTTCTATCCATTATTGTTTGACAGGTTTTATTTTTAATCATTATTTCTATTTTGCTATTGTTTTTATGATAATAGCTACGCCTCCTGCTGCGGAGTTATTGTTTAAATATATACTCTTATAGCCTGCAAATGAAACTTTTCTTCCTTAACTAGTTTTGTTTCTGTTAGTATCATGTTATCGATTTCTAACTCTTTTAGTATGTGTTGAATGTCCATTATTTTACTTTTTATTCCTCTTATATTCTGGTATGCAATTTGTATTAAATCATCTTTCTTTCTTTTCGTACCTCTCCTTATTGGTTTCTTTCTTCTTTTACTTTCTCCATCTCCATCTCCTTTTTCTTGATTACCTCTAGCAGACGTTTTATCGTTTGATAGTCTGCCTTGGACCGCTGTATTTTCTGTTCCTTGTAGGTTTGGGGTAATGCTAATCTCTCTTTCTCGAGGTTTATTAGATTTCTCTGCCAACCTGGTTTGATTTGCCTTTGGCTGTAGTAGTTTTTTGCTGTTTGGCAAAGTCGCCTCTGTAGACAGGTTGGGTCCAATATCCTTTTTCTTGGCCAAAAGAGGCTATTATATTTGATCTTTTCCATTGTAGGACGCCATTTATCTTACATGTTGATTTTTATGCCCAATTGTATTGCAGTTGAAACATCTAATTTGTGTTTTTTGTGGATTGGGTTCTGTTGGTATTTTAATTTCCCTATCTCATGTTTAATTTATACCGGGGGAGGGGGCGTGAGCCGGTTGCTGCAGAATGGGAAGGAATAGGGACGTTAGGCGTCAATAAATGGAAAGTCTATGAAATAACTATGAACGGATATGGTGAAAACAAAGCAACGAACGATGTTACGAGCTAACGATAGGGACTTTGAGGTTGAGAACAATGAATCGGACTTTAAAAAAATGGGTAAAACGGCAAATTAAGAGAACATTTAAGTATAATATTGCATAAGTTTCACATAATTAATTTGTTATCACTTTCTGGCCATTTTCATGTTTTATTTAATTGTATGTAACAATTGGACATAGATATTTCCAAAAATGAGTATTTGTCAAGAAATTAGTTTTAATGGTGATCTAGCCCCTCAACGTTTTATTTCGTCACAGTCTGAGGCAAGCGAGGCACACCCCGCACCCCCTTTTAAAAAAAGTCTTAAATCTATATTGAAAAAGTAAACTGAAAAAGTTTAATCAAATACTTCGTGTTTGTAAAAATGCGTGCACTTTACTTGTGGCACGCAAATTAATCTAACTTATATTTTTGATTAATTCATGTAGCTAACCGATTACTGTATCCCAGTTGAATGATTACGCGTAATAATAACTGGCATATTACTACTATAAGCGCCTATAAAACGGGTTACAACTCGTTGCTATGGCAAGATATCTGCACGCGGGGTAATAAATTCCAGTTTTTGATAAGGAAGAAAACTTTTATAGAACTTTGAGTGTGATAATCTGATTCCCCGGTAAATTTACCTTCTAGAAAGTCTATAATTTTCTTTCAAAAAAATATGATTTACATTAACAAATATACTATTTTTGGGGAATGTTTATGTGCAATTGTTATGTACATAATTAATTAGGTACAATATCCCCAAACAAGGAAGTCAAATTCCATGTTAATGTCGCTGTTGCTCTTCCTGCTGATATATCGCAAAAAATTCGTTTCCTTTTGCTGTTATGCAAAACTAGTTTCTGGAAAATCAATATGTTTCTTTTTTCTCCATTGTCCTTCTCCACGGAAACATTTTTGAAAGAAATTGTGGGTTACATCATAAAAGTAAATAATACAGATCAGTTGTATACTTATTTGCTACATTTATTTATAATTTTGAATGTCACATTGCACACATTGCTATTTAATGTGATAGATTTCACTAATACTAATTGTATACTTTTGTTTGATACATTTATCTTACTCTTACATATCTGCCACATAATATAATTATTGCAACTAGAAATACACTGATACGTTAAAGTTGATTTTCTATAAATTGTGCTGCAATTGTGATGAACGTAATATGCTGTTTTCTCTAATACATAATAAAAATATCAGTATATACAATAAGATGGGTAAAGCGGATAAGACGTATGTATGTAAAAAATGAAACAGATCATTACAACATTGCCAGCATTTATTCCGTCACAAGCAATCTTTTCAAAAATGGTTTCATTTGACTGTGCACAATGTGTCAAGTACATTCTCAAGAACTTACGTTCTGAATTTTTTTCTTTGTTTTTTTTTCTTTCTTTAATATATGTCAAGTTGACAAATCACAGTAATAGATACAAAAAATAATCTAATTAATGTCAATTATACAAACACGTAATACATGATACATCATAAAAAAATTATTTTTACATATTAAATGTTACATTAAATAAAGAAGTAAAAAAATGTAGGAATATGAATAGGATGTTAAATTATCAGATAAAACATATTTCTGGGATATAGATTTTACATAATCTACACGGGCATTCAGTTGTGGTCTATTTTTTAATTTTACTTTTAAAATTTTTCATGGAATCTAATGCCGTATATTCATTGGGAACAATATTCCATATCTTAGGACCTTGATAAGCTAAGGGTTGGTTACATAGTTTACTGTGTATATATTTCTTTCTCTGAGATTAGACTGGTTTCTTAATTCATATGAAGCGTGAGTTATTTGAAATACCGAGCTTAAATATTTCAGGTGCTAAATTATTTTTAAATTTAAAGATTTCTGTAGCTAATACCTGTAGATTTCGTTGATCAATAGTCACATAGTTATTTTTTGATGATAATTCACAAAAAGTTGTTTTGTTATCATTGTATAATAATCGTAAAGAACGTTCGTGTCTGTTTATTCTATTATTTAATTTTCTACTGTGAAACATCCATGTAAGTTGACAATAAGAGAATTGCGAGTAAACAAAGGCGTTCAAAATTAACTTCTTTTGATCGATATCCATGTAATTACAAATCCTTGCAAGTACATTTAGTTATTGACTAGCCTTTTTACAAAGTTTAGATACATGTAAGTCAAAGCTTAATTTGTTATCAGTAGTTTTTTCAGAGGAGCTGTTAGTAATTATCGTGTTGTTTAAATAAATTGTGATAAATGGTCTGTGACACTTAGTAAAAGACGAAATTTTTCAGGGTTCGCTTTCATGGCATTATTCCCAAACCATTCAAATAGATTTAAGGATACATTTTCAAGCTTATGAATGATTTGCTCTATGGTTTTATCACATGTGTAAGGAGTGGTATCATCAGCGTAATTAATGAAATCTGTATCATTTATTATGGGAAATAAGTCGCATATATATATAAATGACACAAGTTAACATATACAACATGAGAGTGTAACAAAGAAAACAATAATTGTGAATTAATTTCTTATGTTCAACACATGGCATGGCTGCTTGGTGAATAATTAGGTTTATACATGGATTAAATGAAGCTCTTATTTGCTTTCTCAAGGATTTTACATGATATATATTCAATTTATATTGTTTTTAATTTTACATTTTAGTACCATTTATTACAATAGTTCTTGATTTTTGTAAAATTTTATTTTGAAATATTTTTGTTTTTTTACAGTATACCGCAATGGGTATATCCGCAATTTTACACCCATAATTTTGCATCTTCTAAAAAAACTGAATATATGGTTTATTCTCTAAAAACTTGAAATAATTTGCTTTTCTCATTATAAGAGAGGAGTTTGTACAATCATACTCAGAAAAATATTTGTGAATTTTAACATTGTTTGTAGCCCACATTTTTGCTCTTTTAATAATAATAATGCAAATGAATCAAAATTATAAATCTTTATTCCACTTCAGAGCATAAAATAAGAGACCCACAATGCATGATGTTAAAGAGGGAACATGTAGGTTACATTTTAAACACTGTTTCAGAGTCCATGTAACCCACAAAATGACTCTTTTTTAACTGAAGAAATGGTTCAATCTAAAATTCCATCTAAACGTTTAGGGATACAGTACATTCATTTATCATAGGCTTTTGTTACCCAATACCTTTAAATGTTGGTTACAAGAAACATTACGTTTTAGTGCAGCAAATTAATACGTAAAATGTAACCCATACAAACACTCAGAATGTTAAAAATGTCCACACTTTTATGTGTACTATTATAGTACATGTTTCCACTCTTTTCATTCGAAAATTCTTTCAGGTGGATTCTGTGGGTTACAACAAAGAATTATGGGAATTGTTACATGTAAAACCCACACAAAAACTCGTAAAACAAAGTTTTAAACTACTGAGTATACACAAATCAGCAAAATCTAATAAATACTAAATTTTCAAAAGTATTTGATGTAGTAACCCACAAATAAACTCATTTTTGTAAAAAAAAGTGTTAAAATTGAAAATAAAAAAATGTCACATAATTTTTGAACACGTTCTGGAGAAAGGTATATTATTTGATGGCAATTGCAATAAGATACATACAGTGGTTTTTCTTATGTATATTGAAACTTGGATGATTTAGATCTTACTCTCTTTGAATTGCCAATAAATCATAGCGTCTAACTTTAATTTTTCCTTGAGTTTAATTTGAAATGAATCGTAAACAAAGAGTGTGAAAAGACATCCGACACAAGATGTAATATTTTATATTTATATATTTTTATACTTTAAACCTTTTGTATTAAATGAATTTTGTACTAGAAAAACATCCGGCGATAATGAGCACGTGACATGTGTTATACCCTCCTTGGAAACAAGGTTAATATAGGTGTGTTTTCATACGTGTTGAGTGGGATCACATGGCAGGGAATCGGAGGACAGCCCAATCTTATTATTTCCTTATATTATTGTTATTGACCCCTTACCCCTTATTCCCTCTAATACACTTGTTTTAATAACAAATTTTAAAGTGTAAAATTATTTTTCAAACTGCATTAAAACATTTCTTTCCAACTCTAGAAGCATGCTTTTGAACCCAATCCCAGAATGCCTAAAATAGCTTTATACGTAAATAGCACCAAGGCAGTACTTAGTTTAGTCAGGAAGTTACACAATTACTTATAGAAAGCTTTCTTTTGCTCAAATCAGTAATTTAAACCTTTCTCGCGGACTGGTGAATCTGTTCATTTTGGCAAAGTTCTATTAAGTTTTCCGTCTTCTGACAAAATGAATTCTAAGAGAGAAGCCTTCTATGAATTCATGAAAAATAAATAATCTTCCCTTGAATATTAAGCTGTCCAAAAGAAATGTTCGTTAGTTTCAATAGAATTAGTTCCACATAAACAAAAAGGGTTTAAAGTATTTTGAAAATTGTAGCGGAATTTGTGTTCACGAAGGTGACTGAAATCAAGACGGAGTCTAGTTAAAAATTTTAATCCACGTAGATTATGAACACTATACACAGGTGTTGCAACAGGTCTCATAAATTTTAGTAAGTGATGTTTAAAGGACGATAAGGAAGAAGAATTACGAATATTGGGATCAAGTTGTTCCCAATTGCTTGCGCATGAAGGAAAATAAGATACCTTAAAACGGTTTGTTCTGGGGAAGCAGTATTAAAATGCCTAAAAGATCTAAAGTAATGCGATTGAGTTCTTACTTTGGGTAATAATCTTTTTAGATAAATAGGACTTAGATTATTTAGAATTTTATAATAGAAAACACATAACCGCGTCTATACCATCATTCTGCCTCGTAAGCTTTCAAATTCCCAATTCTTGATACAATTTGTCACGGGAAGTACCATATACGGCCCTTGTTATTGCCAGTGATGCATTGTATTGTAAAGATTCAATTTCTTTGGCAAACAGTGTAATTAAGAGGGTTGTCATAGATTATATCCCCATAATCAATGTGTAGTCTAATAAAAGATTTGTAAATGTTAAGTAAAGTATGTCTTGGCAAATATGTAAAAATACGTTTTATTAAGCCAATACCTTTATTAACTTTAGAAATTTTCTCTTTCAAGTGATGGCCAAAGTCAAGTTTTCTGTCTAAAATCATGCCTAAGTGTTTATGTGATTGCTGCGTGGAGACAAAACTATCCTTGAAGGTTAAAACTGGAAGTTCAATATTGACATATTTAGTAGAAAAAATAACATCCTTAGCCTGTTTTGAAGGATCTGGATTAAAAGACATTTTCCATTTAAAAACCCAGTCAGCAACCAAACTCGAATGTGTATTATCAAATATAATGTGTCATCAGCAAAATATTTAACATTACTTTGAAGTCCATCAGGGATATCATTAATATAAATGAGAAAATACAAAGGACCAAGAATTGATCCTTGAGTTACACATTGAAACATCCGTGCCATATAAGTGACACTGAAAAACCCGCGTTCTTTTTAACTATCTACCGGTTTGTTACATTTGGCTGTTGTTGGAAAGCTTGTATAAAACTGCTATGCTATAAAATAATTTAATTCATGCTACTCATACAGCAAATATTGCGTGTGCTTGACGTTTTGAATTGAAGCTGTGTACATAACGTTGACGTTTTTATGGTGGCTGTGTACATAATGTTGACGTTAGTATGGTGGCTGTGTACATAAATGTAGCTAATAAACTTTATAAGAATTATTTGATTGCAAGTGCAATAAAATACATACAGTGTCATTTTTCTTATGTATATATATTTATATTTATATATATCCTTATTTAGATCTTGCTGTTTTGAAATTGTAAATAAATCTGCGCAAACTTAAATATTCCCGAGTTTAATTTAAAATGAATTGTAAACAAAAGGTGCAACAAGACACAAGATATGAGTGAGAATGTTTGCTACAGAGTATCGTTGTATAAAAATATTGTTCATAAACTGTTCCTGCAAAGAAAGTTATATTATATATTTATATACATACAAATTTATATACAAACTTATATTTGTTGTATTTTAACTTAAACTTGTTGTATTAAATAAAATTTGTATATACTTTGCAAAAATCCGGTAACAATGAGCGCGTGCCATGTGTGATACCCTCCTTGGAAACAAGGTTAATACAGGTGTATTTCACTCTCCTTGAGTGAGATCAAATACCAGGGGAACGGAATCCCCTTATTGTTATTAACCCCATTATTCCCTCTAAAAAACACTTGTTTTAATAACAAATTTAAAAGTGAAAAATGATTTAATTCCAAATTGAAATAAAAAACCATGTTTTTTCAACTCTGATTATGCTTATGACTCCAAACAAGCCTAGAGTGCCTACAAAATAGTTCGTAAATAAAATTGTGTGTAATATTCAACAAATCTGTCCTTCATACAAGTGTATAATTCTTTATCGAAAGAAAAATTATCTATTGCTATATCACGATGTGTCCAAACTTACAAATCTTACAAAATAAGTTTTTTGGTGCCCTGTGATTCCCATTTGAACTTGACATTGCGTAAAATACTTATGTCTACGATTTATTATAAACTTCTCTCCATCTTGTAACAAATATGGCAAATTAACACATGGATCCTTTGGTGATATAAAGTGTTAATTGAATAGGGACATTTCACTTCTATGCAAGCTGTTGCACAACAAGAACTTGAAACTATCCTGTCAGGATTGGCTCCAATGAATGGGAAAGTTTCATGTAAAAACAAACCATATTCATGTAATTTAAAATTTTGATGCGTTTTTTTCATTGTCTCGCAAAACATATTTACTGCTTCTATTTCAATTGTTCTACCATATTTTAATGCTGGTATATTGGGATTTAAAAATACGAATCCTGAAATAATTTGATTTAGTGACCACATATCTACATAGCCACCACCACATTTGATGACTTTGTTCATTTTAGTAAACACATCATGGACCTTTGAAGCTGTAATGACACCTTTCTTAAACGTTTTTTAAATTTCCAGCAAGTGGATTATAAGACTTTTTTGATGAGGATACAAGAGACCTCTTCTTTTTCCCCTTTGTGCAAAGTATTCGCGATTAAAATTAAGATCTTTGACTTTCGATGGGGCAATTTCTTTGCGACAGGGCAGTAACTCAATAGATGAACTGGTGCATGCCGGATTCGTAAAACCATTGCAAACTGCTGCCTCAACTCTATACATGGCAGCAGCAACATGGTTGTAAGTTTGTCACATTTCCGCCATACATGTACAGTGACAAGATGGAATTTTCTTTTCAAGAATCAACCAAAACTTGTGGAACGGATTATGAATTGAATATGAATGGCTCACCCTTTAAAATACAAATGTTGCTCCCAGAAAGTTTATGATAAAACAGGGTTTGCAATCATCCGGATTTATAGTAACTGCGTCTTCGAATTTTTATAGTCTGACAAACCTTTGCTTCCAAGTTCTGAAGGAAAAATAAAAGATAGCTAAAAATATCTGGGTATAGCTGCATTGGCCAGAAGGCTATCCCTTCTTCCTCATCCATGCAACCATGGGGGATCGTAAATGGATCTGGTATCTTCCTATCATCAATATTTAATTTAGCTGTAAAATCTTTACGTAAGTCAGCTTCTACTTCCATAGTAGAAAATACTCTCGGAACCAACTCATTTTTACTTTCGCTAAGCTTAAGACCACGAAGTCTCAAGTCATTTTTAAGTTCTTCAGCTTTCATTTCATTTCATTTCATAATCCATTTTTATTTTACTTTAGTTCTTTACTTCGCAGTTTTTAGATGTGAAATGAAATCAAAACTGAACTAATATTCTTTAAAAAATCTGGCACTAAAATCCCTTCATGTATCAAAACGGAAATTAAAATTTACTAGCTAGCTAGCTAATGAACTAAAATATTTAGGTGTGGAATCTGGTAGCTACTCGTAGTACTTTTTTGGTGATGCTTGCTCACTGTAAAAGTTTTATTAAACCAGCAACAAACTGCAAAGAGCAGCGGAATCCTAGCAAAGGTAAGACGCCTTTTAATAAACTTCTCTCTCAAAGCTAGCTATATCATTCTACTGTAAATAATAAACTGAAGAGCATCTCATAAGAAAATGATACCTACAATAGCTAGCTAGCTAATATATACTCTGTTATTTCCTATCCTGCCAGTTAAGATATATTTTAGATGTCATTACTTAGCTTTTTCTGTTATATAATATCTTCTTCTTCTTCTTCTTCTTCTTCTTCTTCTTCTCAACTTAAAAAGACCAAGCCAGCAACGATCGGAAACTTTTACCCCACAACATCGGTTCCAGGCCTCGACCGGGATTACGTCATGAAAGAAAGCGCCATCGGTGTATTATGGTCGAAAGTAAGAAAATACACTACGGGGGAGGGCATATCAATATCTGAAGCAAGTGGCCATAACTACTTAACGTTATTACGTGTAAAGACAATACGCACTAAATTTCATATGAAGTAGTTCATTCACTTGTAATTATGATGAAAATTATGAAACTAATCTACGTGGGAGAGTAGAATAATATCTGAAGCAAGGTGTCATACAGAATTCAATATTACTTTGTCTTAAGATGGTAGTACCAAATTCTATATAGATCAGTTTAGTTGATTCGTTGCTTAATTATGTTTAAAATTAATAAAAAAGTATCTACGCGGGAGAGCAGAATTTTTTTTTTGGTGCTTCTTACATAAGCTCCCTATAAATCAGTCTCCCAAATTCCAGGTTCCGGGTTAGAGTTCCTGGGTCGTGGCGTCAATAAAATATATATCAGGTCGGTAGTCGGTGGTCGCTGAACGGTGGTCCATATAACATCATATGTTATTAAGTGTTGTTAAACCTTGTTTTGATTTGTTATTAAAACCACTAAAACATATCTTTCAATTATCACTCACAATATTCCTGATAAACTAAAAATCGCTTAAGTAACACCGATATTTAAGACAGGAGAAAATAAATTAGTTACGAATTACAGACGAATTTCATTATTACCATGTTTTTCCACGATTTTAGAACGAATTATGTATAACAGACTGTATAATCATTTACAAGTAAATTATATTTTATACAGGAAAAATTTGCTTTCCAAAAAGCTAACTCAATAGATTATGCAATAGTCCAATTATATGATCAAATATCAAATTCATTTGAGCAAAATAAATCTACACTAGGTGTTTTCATTGACCTGTCAAAACCGTTTGACACTGTGGATCATGGTATTTGACTTGACATAGTGGATCATGGTATTTGACTTGAAAAGCGTTTGACACTGTGGATCATAGGATTTGACACTGTGGATAGTTTACTTGAAAAATTAAGTATCTATGTTATTCAAAACGACAACTTAAACTGGTTCAAAAGTTATCTTACGAAAAGTAAACAATATATTTCATTTGATAGAGTTCAAACTGAATATGAGATGTTAAATGTGGTGTCCCTCAAGGTTCTATTTTAGGCCCCTTATTATTCTTGATTTATGTCACTGACTACTGTTTTTGATCCATGTTCGCGGATGATACAAATCTTTAAACAGTAAATGATGAACTAGCTAAAGTTATTATCACTGAACAGTGATAAAACAAAAATACACATTTTTCCAAAAACTAAGCACCAGTAAAATTATTCCTCTAGCACTTCCCAAGCTTTTGATTAATAACAGTATTATTAAAAGAGAAAACTCTATTAAGTTTCTTGATATGTTTATAGATGAAAATCTTACTTGGAAACCTCATATCTACATAGAAAATAAAATTTCAAAAAACATTGGTATTCTATACAAAGCTAAATATCTGTTAAATAAAAAATGCCCCAAAAGCATATATTTTTCATTCATTCATAGCAATTTAAATTATGCAAATATAGCGTGGGCTAGTACGAACCAAGCAAAACTTAACAAACTATTTATATATCAGAAAGATGAAAGTAGGATCTTGTACAATGTGGAAAAAACAACACTGTTAGACCACTCATGAAATCACTAAATGCCTTATATATTTACCTATGAAATATTTTCCAAAACGTGCTTCTTATTTTTAAAACTAAGAACGTTCTTGCCTCTCCAATATTTAAAGAAAAACTCAATTATATTGAACACAAATACGAAACAAGATTCTCCCCACATAATTTTTATCTACCAAAGAATAGGCTTGAATTTCTAATTTCATAATTTCGTACGGAGGTGCTTAATTATGGAACAATTTCCTAGATGTGGATACTAAACTTCTAAAAACCCTTTTACAAAAACGACCCAACCTAGCTAATTAGTTTAATCCTTTATATATATATATATATGTGTGTGTGTGTGTGTGTGTGTGTGTGTGTGTGTATTGCGAAATTTATACTCGTTACTGGAATATTTAATGCAATTGTAACTATCACTTTGAAAACATTAAAAAGATTCTCTAAAAGTAGGCCTCCACATAAAGAAGTAGCTTTCTAAATTGTTACCACGTTTTACAACCATGAGTATGTAATTGCAAACTTTACTAGCTACACAATGTGATAGTGTTGTCAATATGAGTACTATTTCGTCCTTACTAATAGCTATTCAGTAAATAAATTATCTATTTTGCATAATATGGAGGGTTAGACGCGTAAAGAAATATGTTCAAATTCTATCCAACAGTTCTCAACTCCTTATTTCTTCACCTTTCCTGTCCACAGCAACCGGATTTGTTTTCACCTTCTTGGGACAGAATAGAGAAAATGCTATGAATTCCTAGCTATCCTATTAATTAATTAGCTAGAAAATAATAATTTTAACACTTTGGAGCAAGCTGAAACGCTGCAATTCAGGACACCATTGCTGGCTTCAGTACATCTTTGAAAAACTGAAAAAGTTTAAATCAACTTCTTGAAGATCCCTTATGGTGAGTTCCTCCAATTATTAATGATCATGAAAAACTTTTGAAAAGGTATGGTGGACATTAAAACCATCAAAAAATAAAAAGATACCTTAATATTTACATAGAAAGGCTTCAGAAGCCACCGCATGTTCAGCAGCCATTTTGCTTTAAAAATTCGTGATTTAGAAATTTCGTGATGAAATTACATGAAACGAAAACAGAAAATTCAAACTTTTTTTCTTTCTTTTTCTATAACTATAAGTATATATTACATTCAAACACACAATGTACAAATGCAAAATATTACAACAAAAAATTTACAAAATACAACATTTATAGGCTAGTACAACGGCAAGGCACTATTGTGATATCGTCAAGTGTGCTACCCCCAACAACAAAAAAAGTGTTAAAAAACAAAACAAAAAAAGGGTCCAGCAGTAAAAGAAATAAAATTAATTTCACCTTTTCACATTAGAGGTGTATCAAAACGTTTCGATGGTATAATAAATTTCATGACATATGTTAAAATATTCTTATTTGAAACGAAATCGTACGTGTCATTACCATAAAGAAGCAATCGGACTAGAAAAGAACTA
>JANTOQ010242031.1:13053-23327 GCA_027564595.1 Bythotiara depressa | reverse complement strand
ATAAACGCCCCCTTAAATAAACGCCCATGTAAAAAATCCAATAATTAAATAAACGCCCAGGGCGTTTATTCGAGGATATACGGTAATTAAATGCCCTTTAACAAAAGTGTGATATTGGTATTCTCTCATTATTATTACCCAGACACCTACCTAACAATAAATACATCAGACCATCAGGTGCTGCTATTCTTAACTTCTTGAGTAAGTGCCCTTTTTGTTACAAATATTTAAATCTGGAGAAAATGTTCAGGAAACGTGACTGCAAAAGTGCCATTGTTGTTGAGGAAATGTGACTACAAAAGTGCCATTGTTGGTTCAAATACCAAATTATTTGTGGCAGACATTTCATGTGTTTGTTTAAGATCAATACAGTGACTTGAGGATTAACCAAAAAGCTGCACATAGGTGCAAATTGTTTGAGAAATTCTCGCAACAATATGCTATAAAACTGTTAATCTCATGTTCCTTTTAGTTCTTTTTTAACTTGAACTCATTAAATATGTTAAAATCAAATCACATTATACAAACACAAAGAATTTGTAAACTGATCTAGTATTTTCTTTTAAATAACAATTTCGAATTATGGATGATGCTCAATCCAATACCTGATGGGCTCCTCCTTTAAAAGCATCATGAAAACTATATGAATATATGGTTAATTAGTATTTTTTCCTGGTAGAAATCTACCTATAGGTGCTGTTTATATGATCCAGGATGTTTTGGTCATAATTAGAATGCTCCTGTCAATATCTTTTGTCAGGGTGCCAATTTAATAGAGTGCCAGAAATGTTCACATATTTTCTAGAGGTGTGGATTTAAATATCTGCAACTTACTGTAAAATATAATACTTTAGATACTTTACTGATCTTATTGTGGACATGAAACATGGAGGAGTGCATTGTTTGTCACAGAAAGGAACTTGTTAGGAGCATTGGTGACATCACAAAGGATACCAATAACACCTACAACATTCTTTCTCTTTTGGTCACTTTTACAACATTCTTTCTCTTTTGGTCACTTTAAGGTCACTTGACACCTTTTCTTGACTTTCCTAGTAAGCCTCATATTGTTTCTCCCAATATAACAATAGCAACAAAAAAAAAACCTGGCTTCTAAAACCTAATAGAAACCAGGTTGTTTATTTATCTAAAATATCTAAGATGGTAGACAAATTTTCAAAGCTTCCAGAAACCCAATTTTAAACATTTATTAATGAGAATCTATATGACAAGAGTTTTGAAGTTTCAAAGAGTTTTGATAATGCTATGGCAAGTTAGTAATTTTATTTAGTAAATCGTAGGAAATTTTAGATTTTAAAACAAAAGGACTGATTTCTCTAGAACAATCGAGCATTTTGAGGTACCTGGTACATAAATTTATATTGTTCCACAACTGCCTTCAAACAACAAAGGCTTATTAAAGAAAATTGAACAAAAGGATCAAGTGACCTTATGGAAGCTAAACTAAGCTAAACAGGAAAGCAGCATGAAACGATGTATAAATATTATTTATTTTTTGAGAATTTGTAGGTTGTGATGGACATTTTATAGCCTCGGTTAAATTGCATATTAAAGAAAATTTCATTCCAGTCAGCTCTAGAGAATTATGTACATTAATACAATAATAACTGTTTGGTATATTCTTTACTGGAAAATATCGCCCAAGGTCTATGTGACGCCCAAGCTTGCGAGGGTGTCACAATGACAGGGGGTGACATTTCCCGGAAAAGAATATACCAAACAGTTAATATTGTATTTATTAACTGGCTGTGGAAATGGCAAAAAAAAATTCAATTAGTATATTCGAATGACATAGTATAACGTTTCTACTAAACATTTATTTACAATGACCATATTTGGAACTTCAAACTTTTACTTAAACAGAACTTGCACAAAATGCAAAAATATTTTTATTCATCATCCCTTTCAAAGATTAATTGACAGCATTTTTGAATTTCGAGCTGTGTATTTTGCTGTATGTGTTAACAATACAGTTTGATATATTAGCTCCATAAAAAATAGATTCAGCTCTGGCTACATTTTCTCTTGACTTGTAGGTTAACAGTGTTAACTAGTTATATTTTGAAACTTAGAAAATCAGACATTTTTTATTGCTTTTTATTTGAAGCAATGTGGAAATGTTTAACTAAGTCATTCAATGTTTTTATTTTTAATTTGAAACGTACGTCGGTTATTTATCAATGTACTCATACTTGTTTTTCCAGCTGAATGGTTAGCAAAATGTCTGATGCCTCTTTCATAAATCGAATGTCAATTGGTGGTTAAAACACCATTTATTGATCTTAATTTGTTGACTTCGTATCATCATTAAGAGAAGGGGGAGTCATCTTTTTTTACTACATTCAGATCTTCTGCTTTTGAGCTCATAGATCTGAACTGGACATCTACGTCCCTCAGTTTCTACAATTTAGGATTGAAACTACGTTTTTCTTGCTTGAAGCTTTAAAAATATTTTCTTTGCTTACATAAATAGCTACCAAAATTGGGTTGCTAAGCATGGAAGATTATTATTGTTTTATAAAGGCCTATTCAACCAATCAAAAGGCTCTATTTTCTGTATCAAACTGCTCAAAATGACTACCAGTTAATAAAAGAAAATATTACCTCAATATGCTGAGATACCAGAACTTAGTAGTAGGGTCCCAGTAAACTGAGTTTCTTCTGCTTAACTGGGATGGGAATAAAAGCTTCATATTAACACAAGACGGAAAATAAGAAATGACAATCTTGCTGGGCCATCCTCACTCATTTAAACAACACCTCTACCATCAAAATAATTATATTGGCAGTATTTCAATATCATATATTACTATAATTACTATTATTGTTAGATATTTTAATATTACGATGCCTTTGATACCATTTAGTAGACAAAAATCTTTTAACAGAAGTAATTAATTATCCATGTTAAAAGTAATGCTTGTGGATGGAAACTGATGCGTTTAAACCTGCAAAACAGTTAGGAGTGTAGCAAAATAATAATAAGATGTAAATGGACCAATAGCATCCCAGCTAATTATTAGCATAGAGTGTAAGACCCTGCAAATAACAAACAGCAACATTCACAACATAACAGTACTAGAGCCGCATGCAAAGCAACAAAGTCAATAACAGTCACAATACTATAAGTAACAGCCCATGCTGAATGTAGTGCTTTCATGGTCGTGGATTCTTGAAAATTGAGTATATTCCAAGATTAATTAAGTAACGAATTAATTAATCAAATTTATTTTATTTAAATTAATTAATGGCACAAGTGTTATTGCATACTAGGTATTTTATCAATAGTCAAGAGTTATTATTGTCACAGACAGGATTTTAGAATCAAAAGCTATCACTATTTTGCTTATGATTTTTCTCTGACAGTTAAAATATTCTTTGTTATGACTGTCATGGAGAACCTGTGACAATTAAGGCCACTTGTATCCATTTTTAAAAACATGTAAGCCTTTAATTGAAGATAAACATTCTGCACAAGATTAATCTAAGGAGCAATCTTGTTATTAATATAATACCTGTAAAACCTTTGTTTTATTTACTCATTTGATGTGTTTAAAAATTAAAGGTACTTTAGCATGTAGAAGTCATCTCTCTTATAGCTGTTATCAGTTGTAGCCATATATTTAGCTCCATCTTTCAACTACTTTGTAGTAGCCCTTTAAAATCTTCTGGCATCACAGATATGTCTATTACACAAATCGGGTGAATGGAATTTGCTTGTTTTTAAAAAAAATTGGTCTATACAGATAATAATGTGAAGAGTAGTTAGTCACTTTGTGATTTTTCTCCACATGGAAATTATTAAATATAAAAAAACAAAAAAATTCTGCACACACAATTTTTTTTATAGTATGTGAGGTCACAATGAATCAGAATCCAATGAATTTAACAAAACTTGGAGTCTAAAATGCCCTTTTTCCTGTGTTTTTTTCCAGTAATAAAAAATAATTTTTATTGATAATTAGAATTTAACTATATATCTACTAGCCTCGTAAATTTAGATTTTTTAAATTATGGCTAAGAAGGAGAATTTTCCAATTTTCTTACTAAACATAAAAGGATACAAGTGCCCTTAAGTAATTTTTCCTTCACAAACCTATATTATTTGATAGGCTTCGAAATAAGTGCCTATTCCTTCTGTGAAGAAGGGCATAATAATAGGTACAATAAAAAACTATAATTGCCATTGAGATTCTCCCCCACAGAACTGAATGGCAGTTATTTCGATCCACTTTTATGAAAACAACATTAAAGCATGAATTTGCCTAATTTCACACCTACTGTTAGTGTCAAAACATTTATTTTTAATCTATGCTGAGCAGGTATAGTTTTGTTGTGCTGTGTTGCAGTATTAAACTTACAAATTTAGTCACACCAGGTGTTAATTAGACTCAATATGTGGTTATAACATGTAAAGTATTCAACCAGAAGAAGTAAATATGGTAATTAATGATAATTATTTAGCATAAATTTTAACAAGCTGGCAAAAAAAATTGATTTCATGTATATTTTATTACTCTTATTACATCTTCAATGAGGAGATTTTAACATCAAATACAAAGATAACCCAATTCAATTTACATCTCCATATGTAATTTGTGTTTGTTCTTTCTGGTTATTAATAGTAAGACAAGTTGTTAAAAATGCTGATGCTGCACCAATAATCATGCCTGACTCATTTGCTAAATAATTATCCTTAATGATTGGCAGGTTCATACAAATAATTAAATAATATATTCATTTATGGGCAATGGGTTCACTCATCCAACCCCCATATCCCTAATGTTTCCTTCCAATGTTATTTAGAGGAGAATGGAGGTCTCATAATATTTGTTTTTTAATATTAGCCAAGCTGTATGTACTTTTAAATTCTATTTCGGAAATAAAATGAAAACTTGTTTACAAACTTACATTTCATTCAATATTAACATTTCTTGCTGGTTGAATTGAATATTCATGTGAACCAAGGTACCAAACAATGAGTTATTAAATGTAAACATACTGCCATTGCATTTACCAACTATGAGGTGCCTTGTGTGAGATGTCTAGCTGGCAAGAGTTCACAAGGAGAAAAAGCTCAGACTCAGAACAAGACTTAATTATAAGACCTTCATATTCTGGTGGAAAACTTTGGATACTAAAATTAAAATTAAAACATAAACTTGGACTCTGGGAGTAGTGAGAATGAACATGTATCAAATGTTCGGAGATTTTTAGAACTTTCAATCAAAATACTTGGCAGTAAAAGCAATGTAATTTCACAAGTCTTGTTCCAAATCTCTTCTTTTTCAGCGGAATTCTGCTAAACATCTAGAATATGACAATGGATGTGAAATTTTTTAAAGCACGTTCCATGAAAGCTGTTAATTCGGCATTTTATACAAAACATATATAGTTATGTATGATCATTTGAGCTGCAGTTGTTTTCAAACCTCCGTTCTCCATTAAATTTTTTTTTAACTTTAACAAGGAGATGACATTTAAGATGATATATGCCTTAGGAATTAGTTCATTATCACAAAATACTTTTTACGAGACAATAGTGAGTGCTGAGGGTGTGTAAGATATATTTCATGTTGGACATATGTACCTGCAACACTCTCAGAGTTGATCGGCAGTTCAATAGTTTTTGTAAAGGTTTAACTACTTAAAGATTTCCCCAATTGTTCACACTATAAATTTTTGCACACATAGCAAGCAAGTTTTTCTTCCCTTTCATTTCTCATTCTTGAATTTATGTAACTTTTTCCTTGATTATAACTTCAAATGAACTAATAAAAGTATCGTTGTTGTTAGTGTTTTTATTTACCTCAAAACTAAAAAATACATAATTGTCTTGTATTTACTGAGGATAAAATAAATTCGAAAATACATATTTTTCAAATAATATTGAGACTTGTCATTCTGTGTTCTTTAATTTCATTACTATGGGAACTGTTACATTTAATTTTTGTGTACTTCTTTTGTGTAAACATTGAAAATGTGCAAAATTTAAAATAATAAATAAAATATAATTAACGCCAATACTAATGTTATGTTCATTTTTAACCGTTTAATACATAGTATCCCCTGGAATTAAGTAAATCGTTACTAATTTCTTTGCTGTTTTGATATTTCCAGGGGCTTAATTATTGGAAATATAAGGTAAAATAAATTTGATAAAAGCTGATAAGACCCCAGGGTCTTGATTTAATTATATGTTTTCAATGAGCAAAAACAATGGTATGACTGATTACACATTATCTTTAATGTCACATGCCCTGTGCTAGCACTTTGGGAATATACTTGGGTTTAATCCAAGGGTGTGCGTGTTTTTGCATAAAAATAACACAGGTTCTGCAGATAAATGTAATTATTCTTGTTTCGTAAATGTCAAATTTGAATATCTAAGCATGCACATCTAAAATGTGGCTTTTGCTTTGGCTGCTACTAACTTGTTGCTCAGAAAGTGGTTTGTTGTCCTGTCATGGTCGATATACTGTTATATCCTGCAGGTCCAGATTATTATCCTCAACTATAATGTGATTGTCGTGACTGTTATTACTCTTGCTATCGTTAAATGTTTTAAGAGCCATTTTTCTAAGAATCAGGCATATTCAGGCAGGCTGTGATACTGACGTTCTTAGATTTTTGTGATTTTTACTTAGTTTGTTCATAATATGGATTTCTTGCTATCGTTAAATGTTTTAAGAGCCATTTTTTCTAAGAATCAGGCATATTCAGGCAGGCTGTGTGTGATACTGACGTTCTTAGATTTTTGTGATTTTTACGTATTTTATTCATAATATGGATACAACACTACACTATCAACTGTTAACTTATCTCGAAAAAATAACTTACTTAGCAAGTACCAATTTGGGTTTCGCCAAAAGAACTAGCAGTCACATACTTTGTAGATTCAATCAGGAATGAAATTGACAACGGAAATATGACTGGTGCAGTATACACAGACCAATCTAAGGCCTTCGGCACTGTTAGTCACTCAACACTCTTAATAAACTCCCATTCTACAGAATAACTGATAAAGAACGTAAATGGTTCACAGACTATTTATTCTGTAGAAAGCAATTTGTATCATATAACATTAATTCCGACTATCAACATGTTACAACCAGCATACAGCAGGGTTACATTTTAGGACCATTATTGTTTTGATACACCTAGTAAACAATTTCAATAATAACTGTTTGCATCATTGCAAGATAATTGTCTATGTGGATGACACCATTTTATTTACCTCTGCTGATGATTTTACCATCATAGAATCTAGACTCAATGATGATCTAACTAGTCTCCACCGTTGGTTGTGTGATAACAAACTAATCATGAACTTCAAGCGTGGAAAGATAGAATCAATGCTTCTTGGATCTGCTCAATGACTACATAAATAACAAATATTTGTTAAAACTTTTGAAGGTTTGGACTCAAGAGACCCAAATATACAATGAACTATCACTGAATATTCGAGCTGCTTCAGACAGTACAGTGTTCTTAACCGTAATTGGTATGGGCTTTCAGGAGATTGTTTGGCATGGGGGGTGGTGCTTAATTCCCCCTCCCCCTTAAGATCTTGGAAACTACTGCATGTGACTTCAAACTTGGTGTGAATAAAGACCATAACAAGTAGATTAAGTTTCACTTATAATTTTTTGCTGATGTCACTTTTCGCTGACGACATCAAGAATTGACCAAAAATGACCAAAATTGGTCCAAAAAGATTTTGGTCTAAAAATTTTGGTCTAAATTTTTTTTCATTCCACCCCCATACCCCCTGATAAAGTTTTCAGGAAATGTAGGTAATAGATAAAAACTAAAAGTCAAAATTTATGAGATGCACAGGAAGGCAAAATAAAGTTATGTGAAAAAACTAACTGCCAATTAGGGTTAAAATTCATAAAATAATATTTTGCTGATTAGTGAGTCATAACAGCCATGCTCTTCGTCACATGTGAAATGTAAATATTGTAAGTTTTATTCATATGGTATTTGTTTCATATCTTACTACTGTAGCTATAATTTTACTTAATTTATTTTACATTTTACTAATATAACAGTACCCTATTGATAACAGCCATTATTTTATGGCTGATAGAATATCCTGTATAAAACATTCGTAATAAACATGGCAAACATTTTTGGAATTGCTCCACCAGTTCCCATGTAATGAGAGTACAAAATTCGTGTCCAAAAAGTTGCAAGTTCAGCAGATTTATAAAAATGGTCATTTTTGACACAAATTTTGTGATCTCGTTACGAGAAAAGGGTGGAGTACTTCCAAACAAATTTGGCATGTGATGTTGTATCCATATTATGAACAAAATGCGTAAAATCACAAAAAGCTTAGAACAGCAGTCTCAGAGCCTGCCTAACACTTGAAAAATAGCTTTTAAATGTCACTATCAATGTCATACGGTCCTTGCAAATCAGTATGTCAGCAAATGTTACGGAAATTGACAACAAAATATGTATGCATAGTAGCAAACTTTGAATTTACCTTTATCTTAATATTTAATTTATCACCTTAAAAATTAATCTTAATATTTAATTTATCACCTTAAAAATTAAGAATTTTTTAGGAACTAAAGGTTTTATTCTATACTAACTTCTTGCAAAACGTTTTGGAATGGCTAATATTTTCAATTATTGGCAGATTACATATTTCTAGCAAACAGTAAGTTTCGATGAGTTATTATATGCCATTGCAGAAGGCCCTATCAGGCCTGGAATTTTAAAACTTTATGGGAAACGATCCATCGTTACTGCTATATTAAGTCAGCAGAAACGACAAAACGATGCTTCGTTTCCCTTAAAAATCATTTGCGGAAACGATATGGTAATGGCGAAAACGTTTTATTTATATAAGAAACATCCCTATATACAAATCTAAGTCAAGTAAGCCATATTTATTGCAATCAATTCATTAAAATAGCCAAAACTACAAAAAAGAAAGAAAAAACATCTAATAAACTGTGTGAATAGTAAGTAGTCATATATTTACGTGATATATTTATTTTTTATTGATGAGGTAAATGTGAACGAAATGGAAATAGATGTGTTACAGCTAACCTATCTTGTTAATTAGTATTTCATCTAGAAATTTTTTTATTAATTCACTTGAAAAACAAATAAAATTGTTGCACGTGTACATCAATCGTCTTCCTTGAAAATGAGATTACCATATGTAGAATGTTTATAGATTTGTTCTATAGAAACACATGTAGCATGATGGAAAATCTTATGTTGGAGAGTTTAATTAAAATCTTTTGCACTTGTATACACAAACACAAATAAAATAATATTACCGTGTTCTTCATCACAGTGTTATAAAAGTACTTAAAAAGTGCATGTGTAGCTTATCTTTGTAGAAGGTGATATTTTACAGTGCTAATCGTATGTTTGGAAGTTGCTGCATTGTATTTGAAAGAAAGTACTTGCGAAGTAAAATATGTAATGAAGGTCAGCGGATTTAAAGTTTTTCATATACAGTAACTCGACAGCATTGCCACGAATAACAACTTTTGCATAAACCAACTCTTTCTCAGACACAGTTTTTTGTTGTTGTGATCTGTCGATTAGCATAGAAAAAAATTTACTGCTATGCAAAATTTCAGGAATGTCTTTTATAACTGCTTGGGATATAAATTCTATCAGTTCTACACATGTTTTCCTGTGAGTTTTTCCATCTAAAAATTTTAAGACATTGCTGCGCTGCAGATCTATTAGCCCAGGAAAGTCAGAATACAGTTTTTCTTTTAACGCAACATGCAAAGCTGTTCGAAATAAATTGATATAATTTGTTCGGTAGCTTGATTATATTGTGTGCTGTTTAGGATCACTGGAACTTGAAGAACTTGCTTGCGCATTGTCATTGTCAACTGATCCTTTAGTAAATGGTTTTTTTAGCCCAATCATGTAAAGAGTTTGCTTTTACATGTTTGTCATAGCTTGCTTTATGAATATAATGAACACCTTCTGTGTAATTTAAAACACCTTCCAGCATGTTGCCACGTGGATTTTGTTTTTTAGCTTCCCTTCGTATTTCTGCTAAATGTACAGTGCAGATTTTACACCTTAGCACTTTTAAGTCTGTGCTTTCTTCATCCACCTCAAACTCAAATTCTTCATGCCCTTACCAGTTAAGGAACGTTTTCTTGCTGACTGTATTTCGCTTCTTCACCATGTAGTTTTTTCTCTCTTTTCTATTTCTCTACTTTTCGTGAACAAAATCTAAACTTATATACTAGCACCAAAAT